>NC_069436.1:105122-130122 GCF_026875155.1 Cherax quadricarinatus | reverse complement strand
GTGTGTGTTGTGTGTGTGTGTGTGTGTGTGTGGGTGGTGTGTGTGTGTGTGTGTGTGTGGGTATATGCGTGTAATAAAATCACAGTAAACAGGTTATATCACAATACACAAAATAACCACTGTAAAAAAAATAGTGATGTTTTTTCATATACAAGATGTGAAATGGAAGGACTCGACCCCTGCAACCTCAACTAGGTGAGTACAACTAAGTGAGTACAACTAGGTGAGTACAACTAGGTGAGTACAACTAGGTGAGTACAGACACACACACACACACACACACACACACACACACACACACACACACACACACACACACACACACACACACACACACACACACACACAGATTGCGTTTTCCTAGACTGCAGGAAGGCCTTTGACACAGTTCCCCACAAGAGATTAGTGCAGAAGCTGGAGGATCAGGCGCATGTAAAAGGGAGAGCACTGCAATGGATAAGAGAATACCTGACAGGGAGGCAACAACGAGTCATGGTACGTGAAGAGGTATCACAGTGGGCGCCTGTTACGAGCGGGGTCCCACAGGGGTCAGTTCTAGGACCAGTGCTATTTTTGATATATGTGAACGACATGATGGAAGGAATAGACTCTGAAGTGTCCCTGTTCGCAGATGACGTGAAGTTGATGAGAAGAATTAAATCGGACGAGGATGAGGCAGAACTGCAAAGAGACCTGGACAGGCTGGACATGTGGTCCAGTAACTGGCTTCTCAAATTCAATCCAGCCAAATGCAAAGTCATGAAGATTGGGGAGGGGCAAAGAAGACCGCAGACAGAGTATAGGTTAGGTGGACAAAGACTACAGACCTCACTCAGGGAGAAAGACCTTGGGGTGACCATAACACCGAGCACATCACCGGAGGCACACATCAACCAAATAACTGCTGCAGCATACGGGCGCCTGGCAAACCTGAGAATAGCGTTCCGATATCTTAATAAGGAATCGTTCCAAAGACACTGTACACTGTGTATGTTAGGCCCAAACTGGAGAATGCAGCACCAGTCAGGAACCCACCCTGGTCAAGCACGTCAAGAAGTTCGAAAAAGTACAAAGGATTGCCAACCAGGCTAGTCCTCCAGAGCTCAAGGAAGTCGTACGAGAAAGGTTAAGGGAAAATCGACGGACACACTGGAGGACAGAAGGGTCAGGGGAACAATATAGCGACATACAGATACTGCGGGAATAGACAAGGTGGACAGAGATAGGATGTTCCAAAGGACACAGGGACAAGGGGTCACAATTGGAAGCTGAAGACTTGCAGATGAGTCACAGGGACGTTAGAAGTATTTCTTCAGTCATAGAAGTTGTCAGCAAGTGGAATATCTTAGGCAAGTTGAAGTAGTGAGGCAGGAACCAATACATCGTTTTAAAAGAGGTAAGACAAAGCTCAGGAATCAGATAGAGAGAGAGTAGATCCATAGCGATCATGAAAGAGGCGGGGCCAGGAGCTGAGTAATTCGACCCCTGCAACCACAATTAAGGTGAGTACAATTAGGTAGTACAACAACACACTCACATACACACGAGAGAGTGACCTAGTAGTGATCAGTGAAGAGGCGGGCCAGGAGCTATGACTCGACCCCCCTGCAAACCGACAATTAGGTGAGTACAATTGGGTGACCTCCTCTCCCCCCCCCCACACACACAATCAACTGTATCATCATCGAAATGTAAACTTCGCCTCACTGGTTAAACTCAGAGCGCCCACCAAACACCCACCAAAACGATATATCTAAATACTTTCCTTCAAAACACGGAAGAGTAAACATGAAATCTGATTGGAAGAAAAAACCGATCAATCCCAATCATTTTATTCTCACCCTCGTGACGACAAAAAGCGCATCCATTGCAGTAATAAAATTTACGAAGGCGGCTGGAGGAGCCGACAAGCTCCTGCAGGCGTCCCATTGCGGTACAGGAGGGGCTAAGACCCAACTATTCTACCCCCGTCTACAAGCCTCAAATCCTATGATCAAACCGAGGTAATATGACCGCTAAGGAATTTGGTCTTCTAGGTGAGTGTCCCTGCCGATGAGTTTCCTTCACGAGAACGTAAACATTACCAGCTGAGTCCTGAAAGACCCAAGATCCTGATTTTTTTTTCCTGGGTAATGTTCGAATTTGGAAACTCATGATGACTTGACAATACAGTCAATCTTCTTTATTTTTCATTTTTCCTTTGTTTTTTTCCTTTTGATATGTTGGCTGTAATCGCATATTTATATATAAAGCCATAACCAAGAACATGATGAATAAGGCACATGAGTAACACATTATTTTGGTATAACCTTCGAATTAATACGACATTTGGTTTTAAGACAGACAGGGAGGAACACTAAGACTTAATTAAGGTCAAAGACAAATTTTTTTTTTTAACCACTTCTCGTATGGCTATTTCTGAGACGTTTCGTCTATACAAGTAGGTTTTTTCAGTAAAAAACAGAGGATGTACCTGAGCAGAAACCTGGAGAGGGTTTCGGGGTCAACGCCCCCGCAAAACTGAGACAGAAGAAACAGTGGCGAGGTAAGGTTTTATGCCATCATAACGTACTGACGATAACTTCCTGACACGGTTGTAAATAACACACGGACGAATTGGTTTTGATATCAGCAACCAGTGCTAAAAAGTGCCAAGCCAGTGCGCATGGTGCACTGGATAACACACTGCCCTGCTAACAATACACTTGCTTACCATGGGTTTTTAAAACCCTACTGTGTGTGTGCGTTAAAAAAAAAAGTCGGTAGCTGAAAGAGTCCATTGAAGAGACAAAGTTAATGGATAAAACATTAGAATCACGTTTTATACTGGCAACGTTTCGCTCACGGAATTACTTTAAGAACACCCCTTGATGAAACTTATTATAACAAGAAATACAATGTTTTTCAAGGTAGGTCACACATAAATTGTTGCTTATTCGCTTAAAAATGAAAGCCAAACTTAAAGTGAAAAGCAAATCAGTTATCAAAAGGTCAAATATTTCAGCAGATAGGTAAACATGTCACAAAAGAAAGGTAATATATATATATATATATATATATTATATATATATATAGATATAAATATATATATATGTATAATATATATATCTATATAAATATATATATATGACAGAATAGATGGCCAATATCAAGTAGATGTAGACGTAGCTCTCTACTCTCTCTCATCATCTCGTCTTCTCTCACTCCTACTCTCCCTCTCTCTCTCAATCTATCACTCCCGCACAACAAACGCACCAACACACACACAGTCTACACACACACACACACACAAAATACAACACACACCCACACACAGCACACACACACACACACACACACACACACACAACAACACAATCAACACACACACAAACACACACAACACACACACACACACACACCGCACACCAACCATGGGGTTTTAGAAAAATGGAAGGAATGGGATGGCAATGCGAAAGGGACTACTTAGTATGGCACAATCCAGTCCCTGAGCTGAGGAACATAAGGTGATAATTGCAGTAATTAACACACCCACCACAGAACTGCAGGAGGCCAAGAGCAGACTAAAAAGAAGCACCATATCAATGAAACGACACACTAGCCGAGGGGAGGTGGCCAGGAGAGCACACACCATCTGGGGGAGCAAAGTACTATTATGGGTGATTACCAATCACAAGAATTTGACCTGGGACAACCTGGCGCCCCAAGAGGTCATCGAAACAGGCGAGCCAAGATGAATGGATGTGGTAACTGGAGAACCTCCATGCATCATCACCATGTAGAGACACTAAACCAGAGAGAGAATGAGAGAATGGAACCACAAGGTGGACCTTTAATTCCACCATGAGTATTTCGGACATCGAGGGTATCATGTATGAAAGGGAAAGGGAGAGGAGGGCCCCTGGGAGCTAGTGATCATGTGGTTCTGTGCTTCGACTACCTAGTTGAGCTCCAAGTGGAGAGAGTATGCCAGGAATAGGCTGGGAAAAACCAAATCTACAAAAGGGAAAAGGGGAACGTACTCTTACACAGGCATGAGAACGTTTCCTTCAAGACATTCCAGGTGGAGAGGGAACTGACAGGAAAACCAGTACAAAATTAGAAATGATGGACTTTGTAGCCACAAAATGCAAGGGAAGCAAAGGTGTAGGGAGGCAAAAACTAGTATAAACAAGAGAATGGAAAAGGTACAGACGACAAGAAACTCAGAAAATAAAAGAAATCAGGAGGAACCGAAGAGAGCCAGAAACCAATATGCACAGATAAAAGGAGGGCCTGAGACAAAATGGAAAATGACAATAGCAACAAAAGTAAAGACTTGACTGCGAAAGCTGTTGTACATGCCACACAGGAGGAAAACAAACAGTCAAGGACCAGTAATCAGACGAGAAGGGTGAATGGGGCATTCACAAGAAACAAAAACCGAGATGTATGTCCAGAGCTCAACACAAGATTTAACAAAAGAGGGGTATTTACAGTGGAAACCAGTAGGAGGACTTATTCCAGAAAATTCAAACAGGGGCAAAACAACCAGCAAAGTTGCCTGGATGAGGTACATAAACCAAGGAGGAGGTTGAAGAAAGCCTGCTAAATGCGAACTTGAACACTTCAAAGAGCGGTGGAAACACCAGAACAACATCTCCGTCCATGTTCCTTAAAAAGAGGGAGCAGAGATATTGTTGTGAGCCAATTCACAAAGATCTTCAAACACAATAATTGAAACTACTGGGGCAACTACTAACTCCCTGAGGTATGGAAAGGTGGCAAATGTAGTCCCTATTTTAAAAGGGAGACAGACATGAGGCCACTAAACTTACAGACCTGTATCACTAACGGGTATAGTAAGCAAGGGATGGTAGAAGATCATCAGGAGAGATGGTGGGGGCAACACTGGAAAGAAAACAATGGTATACTGACAACCCAGCACATTTCAGGGAAGGAAAATCCTCCTGTGTCACCAAACCTACTCGATTTTAATGACAAGGTGATGACGTAGAAGTACACAAGAGAAGAAGGGTGGATTGACTTGCGTATTTTGGGACTGCAAGAAGGCCTTCGACACAGTTCCTCACAAGAGGATACTTCCTAACAAAAGCTAGAGCCCCAACCTAGGCACACAAAACAGGAAAGTGCAACAACAACTGCCAAATGTATCAGAGTAATATCTGACAGGGCGGCAACAACGAGTCATGTAACGCGACGAGGTGGACGAGAGGGGGGGAGTTTCGGAGTGTGCGCCTGTGACAAGCGGGGTGTTCCCAACAGGGGTCAGCAGTCCTACTAGGACCTGTGCTGGTCTTGGTTCACAACCGTGAACGACATAACGGGAAGGGATAGACACCTCAAAGTGTCCTTTGTTTTTCAGATGATGTGAAGTTATGAGAAGAATCAAATCGACTAGAAGGATCAGGCAAGTACTACAAAGAGACCCTGGACAGGCTACAAAAGCCGTCCATTAGCAAACTGGGCATCTTTCCTTGAATTTAACAAATAAAATTAAATTTAAAAATTAACCCCTGACAAATGCAAAGTCATGAAGATTGGGGAAGGGCAAAGGAAGAAGAACGAATAACCGCAACACAATAATAGTTTTAAGATGCAAAGACTGCAAACCTCGACTCAAAGGATCAAGGAAAAAGATTCTGGGGTGAGTATATAACACCGACGTTATCTCCCCGAGGCTTGGGAAGCACATCAAAAACAGATTAACTAACTACTGCTGCAGCCACATAACGGGCGGGAACGGGCGCCTGCAAACCTAACGGGATAGCGTTGTCCGATACCTCATTAAGGATTTCGTTTAAAAGAAAGAAAGACCTCTGACAACAACAAGTACACTCAAACACATCTGTAGCACCATCGAACGCTACGTCCAGGGGACGGGACAGGGCCCATGACTAGGAGTATGCACACCAGTTTGGAATCAACAACGACCCTATCAAGCACGTCAAAGCACTTAGAGAAAGTGCAAAGGATGCAAACAAGACTAGTCCCAGAGCTAACGGAAATTGTCCAAAAGAGATATGGTTGAATGGAAAAAATCGTACGCCTGACGACCCTAACCCTGGAGGCCAGAGGGGTCAGGGGAGACATGGATACGTACATAATTATAAAATACACTGCGCGGATAGAGGACGCGTGGAAAACAAAGACGGGGATGTTCCAAAGAATGGGACACCGACACAAGAGGACACAATTGGAAGTTGAAGACTCAGATGAACCAAAAGGATTTAGGAATATTTCTCCTTCTCATTCATAGTGTAAGTCAGAAGAGAGATCGAGGAGGCAGAGAGCAGAGTCAGGAGGAGAGGCAGAGACGAGAGGCAGAGAGGCCTGAATAGCTTAGAAAGTGATGGGGTGGAGGGCAGGAACCATACATTAGTTTTAAAAAAGGCGAGTAATGATAAAGCTCATTGGGGCAAGGGAGAGAGGCAGGACCTAGTAGCAATCAGTCGAAGAGGCGGGGGGGGGGGCCAGGAGCGTGACTTTTCGAAAATCGAAACTGACTAACTTTCGAGACCCCTGCAACCACAAATAATATGTAGTACCAAAATAGGTGAGTAACAAACAAACACACACACACACACACACACACACACAACAGATATACACACACACACACAAACACTCAACACAACTGTAATCAAACATCAGATTCAAGATCCGCATAATAGTATTTAGATGAGTTAAATTGTAGTTGATGTTAGGAAAGGTGACAACAGGGTGTGTTGGAGGTTCCTGCGGTTACACTTCTAAAAAGTAAGTTTATAGGCGACCTTTCCTTCCCCCTGCCAGGCTCAACCTTCAACCTCTCGCGGAGAATTATCTAAGAATAAGTGTAAGATTTGGGGTCTTGTGTGTTTCCCCCCTGTTCACCCTTCCTTTTACGTTCTTTGCGTAAGTCGTGGGGGGGGGAGCGAAATACTTACGATGACTTTTGTGCTTGTGCTGTGCTGCATGCCTAGCTCCTCTGGTGATGACAAAACACCAAGCAAGTATCATCAGTGACATGGTATAATACCCCTAAGAGGGCCGGCTCTTAGGCAGAGCCGGCCTTTTTTAAGAGGTGGCGGAGGGCGGTGCGGGGAGGTGCGGGGCCACAACTGGGACCAATTTTGATGGGCCCCAATTATGGAAAGCAAATCAGACTGTGCGCTTTGCGGGGATAAAAACCACTGATAGGTGAGTGGTCTTTTGGTGTAAATAAAAACAATACAAAACCCTAACACCGAAAGAGATTGTTATCGTTTCCCAGGGGTACATACACAGAGAGCTGAATAGCACTCTAAAATATACCGCAGAGAGGAGAATATATCTCAGTGTCAATCGCTCAGAGGTATGTATTCTCTACCTGTGTATATGCATTCGAGAGGTTTCTTTTCTCATATCTACATCCGAAAGTAGAGCGGTGTGAGTATCTCACACCCTCAGTGTTATGTATATTAACACACGAGTTTATTAATATCTCAGGGAGGGTCGTTATAACATAACGCGTCTATATCTCAGTGTAGATACACAAGTGTATTTTTTTGATAACCAAAGGTATGTTCACTTAAGTGGCTAGTGAACCTCTGAAGGTGTCGTCTTAATAAATAGACCTTTAATGAAGAAATCGATTGTTATTTAAATAATCAAAACAAAAAACTTAACTGTTGACAATAAGAGAGAAGCTCTCCTGCTTTATAGAACAACAAGAGACACAATACCGGGACTCATCTAAACTAACAACTACCAAATAACCTGCACACTCGGCAGCGCTCCTGCCGCAACAGCCGGACGTATTCAGGCAATGTTTATAACACACGCGCGCGGCCCAGCCCGCAAAACAAGATATGGTATACCTATCAGGGGTCCCTCCACCCACACACCACCAATCGGCTCCTACCAAGGTGCTGGGGCATATTGCATGTCCCCCCATAAGACCCCTATTATCTAATCCAATTATCCCACCACCGCTCCCGAAGCTTTAATTAATTGCTATCCCTAATTTATAATAGAGACACACGACCAAACTCACCGTGTAATATATACAACAGAGAGACATACAATTACACCTTCTCAGTGTATATACATCAGAAAGACATGAAACATAAACATACATTCTCCCCTCTCATCCCGTCCGGTGGTGGTAAATATACCACCTGCTAAGAGAAAAATACCCACTCAGCCTGACAAAATGTACAAAAAAAACGAAAAACGATATTGGGCCGATAAAAACACTAAAACCACCTCACACTCACTGTTACCATCAAAAAACCACTCACACTTACACTCCTACAAACACAACTAACCCTCCCACCAAATACCTCCCACAAAATCGGTAACAACAAAACACTAGCTAGGTAAAAAAAAAAACTAAGCTAGGTAAAAAAAAAAAAAAACCAAAAAAAAAAAAAAAAAAAAAAAAAAAAAAAAAAAAAAACAAAAAAAAAAAAAAAAAAAAAAAAAAAAAAAAAAAAAAAAAAAAAAAAAAAAAAAAAAAAAAAAAAAACGCCACAAAAAACAAAAACAACAAACAAACAAAAAAAAAAAAAAAAAAAACGGCAACAACACAAAACAACGCAACATAAAAAAAAAAAAAAAAAAAAAAAAAAAAAAAAAAAAAACGCAAGCAAAAAGAAAAACAAAAACAAAACACCAATATTTAACAGCCGCGGACGGACCAGAAACGCATATACCAAGGATGATATTGTGAGTTAACAGTTATAATTTCGAGAACAAATAATTACAAGAAAATAAACAAAATTATAGAATATTACTTTTTTCTGTTTCTGATAACTTTCTTCTGAAGTCTTTCTGAGGAAACTCAGGCAGAGACCAGAATCCAGACCTGCTCCAGAATTAATTTGTTAAGTTATATAAATAAGGGGTTTATAATTATTTAAGTTATACATACAACTAACTAAAAATACTTTAACTGAATTACTATATAATACAATACTTACGAAATAAAGAAAAGATCCTATCCCTCTCTTGGAACTTTTTTTTAACTTACGAAAATATTACGAACGAAATTGTTAATTTACTTTTATTTACTTTGTTATTTTTATACTTTAATTTTATATAAACAAGCAGAGAGAGACAATGCAATACACGATCTTAATTAATTAGGACAAAGTATAGATTATTTATAAGAAATAGGGGAAGAAAAAAAAATAAAAATATATATTATTAGAAAGACGGGAACGAAAGACGGGGGAACTCTTAGTGATACGCTTACGTTTTTTACGTTTGTTGTACGTGTCCCTTAAGATAAAAATATAAGAATAAATAATGGTGAATAAAAACAACATTAAATTATCCATATAATCTCTCAACATTTTACAATCCCACACAATTTTAATTCCATTTTTTTCCCTCTTTATTTTTCATTTTTTCCTTTCCCTCCCGCTTTCTTTTTTTTTTTCCCCATTAATAATATATATTTCCATTTTTTTTTCTTCTTCTTTTTTCCCCTCCTCTTTTTCTCCCATCTAAACTAAATTTCCCCTTCCTCTCTTTTCCCTCCAAATATTTTTTTAATAATTAAATAATTTCCATTTATTTTCCCTATTTTCCTCTCTAAATCCAAAAAAAAATAAAAACTAACTTAATTAAAAAACTTCCATTTTCTTTTTTCCTCTATACTAAAAAAAACTTTTTTTTTGGGTTTTATTTTTCAAAACCCTGGGGAAAAAAAAAAAAAAAAAAAAATTTATTTTAAGGGGTTTTAAAAAAAAAAACCCCAAAAAAAAACCCCAAGGGAAAAAAAAAAACCCCCAAATAAAAAAAATTTTTTTTGGGGGGGTTTTTTTTTAAAAAAAAAAGGGGGGTTTTTTTCCAAAAATTTTTTTTTTTTCCCTTTTTTTAAAAAAACCCAAAAAAAAATACACTTTTTTTTTTAAAAATTTTTTTTAAAAAAAAAGGGGGGGGAAAAAAAATAAAAAATTTTTTTAAAAAACCCCAAAAAAAAGGGGTTTTTAAAAAAACCCCCTTTTCCCGTTTTTAACCCCAAAAAAAAAAAGAAAAAAAAAAAAAATTTTTTTTAAAAAAATTTCCAAAAAAATTTTAAAAAATTTTTTTTTTTCCCCCAAAATTTTAATTTTTTTCCCCTTTTTTTTTTTTTTCCCCCAAATTTTTAAAAAAATTTTTTTTTCCTTTTTTTCCCCCCCCCCCCAAAATTAAATTTTTTTTTCCCCCTTTTTTTTTTTAAAAAAAAAACCCCTTTTTTTTCCCCCCCTTTTTTAAAAAAAAAAAAAAAAAATTAAAAAAAAAAAAAACCCCCTTTTAAAAAAAATTTTTTTTTTTTTTAAAAAAAAAAAAAACCCCCAAAAAAAAAAAAAAAAAAAAAAAATTTTCCCCCCCCCCCCCTTTTTTTTTCCCTAAAAAAAGGGTTTATTTTTTTCCAAAAAAAAAAAACCCCCTTTTTTTTAAAAAAAGGGGTTTTTTAAAAAAAATTTTTTAAAAAAGGGGGGGGTTACCCCCCTTTTTTTTTTTTAAAAAAAAATTTTTTTTTTAACCCCCCCCTTTTTTTTAAATTCCAAAAAAAAAAACCGGGGAAAAATTTTTAAATTTTATAAAAAAAATTTTGGAAAAAAAAAAAATTAAAAAAAAAAAAAAAAAAAAAAAATTTTTTTTTTTTTTTAAGGTTTTTTAAAAAAAAAAAAATTTTTTAAAAAAGGGGGGGCCATATAACAAAACCCCAAAAAAAAATTTTTTTTGGGGGGCCCCCAAAAGGGGGGGGGAAAAAACCCAAACCCCCCAAAGGTTTTTATACGCTCAAGACACACAAACGCAATAAAAAAAATAGGATTTTTTTGACAAGGGATGTGTTGGGGGATTTGGGGTTTTCCCGGGGGAGCGCTCTAACTTATCCCCCCCAAAACAGCCCAGGGCGCTCGTTTTCCCCACTTATTTATTATCGGAATTGGTACTATTTTCCTCGCGGGGATGGAGCCGCGATCATTGTTTTTTTTTAAAGTCCCAAAAAAATTTCCCCTTTCCAACAAACCACTTCAAAACCCCAAACTTTTCCACTTTTTCATTTTCACAACCCATTTTTCCACTATACACTTCCCCAATCCTTTCATTCCTATATACACTTCACAATCCATCTTTTCCTACTAAAACACTTCCAATCCCCCTTCCCTACTATTTCCCTTTCCCAAAAACCCATCTTTCCCCAAATTTCCCAACTTTCACAACCCAAATCTTCCTACAAACATTCACAATCCATCATTCCTACTATCACTTCACAATCCTCATTCCTACTTTTACATTTCCCACAATCCATCTTTCCCTTTCTAAATTCCCCTTCAAAAACCCTCTTTCCCTTTCCCAAAACACTTTCCAAAATTTCCATCATTCCAAATAAAACATTTTCCCCAATCCATCATTCCTCCCATACACTTCACAACCCATCTTTTTCCTACTATACCCCTTCACAATCCATCATTCCTACTAAAACATTTCACAATCCATCATTCCTACAAATAAAAACTTCAAAATCCATAATTCCACTATACACTTCACAACCCCCACCCTTTCCTACTTATAACCCCCTTCACAATCCATCTTTTCCTCCCATAACTTCACAACCTTCATTCCTACTATAAAATTTTCACAATCCTTCCTTCCTACTACCCTTTACCTAAACTCAACAAAAAAAGGGCCCCCTGCGGTTATTTCCCAAAAAATTTTTTCCGATGGAAATTGATGATTACTTGGGTTTCCTCGAAAGGTTTTTTTTTTTTTCAAAAAAATTTTTCCTTCCCTCTGTAGGTGGCTTTTAAAAATAGGGGGGGGGGCCCCATTTTTTGGGTTTAGGGACGCGCATGGCTTACGGAGGGGGATTCTTTTCCTCTTCACCTTTTTAAATCAAGTTTTGTGAGAACTAATGTAAGAAGAAGTAGCAAGTTTTTACTGTTTTCTTGCGTGTTTATAAAAGGGAAGGAGAAGACCCGCAATCCTACCTTTGTGGGGAAACAATTAAGGTTTCAGTTTCACATTTCTTTTCCCCGGGGTGGTTTTCCCTCCCGGGGTTTGGTTTCGGGTAAACCCCAACTTATTTACCACAAGGGTTTGTCCCCCCCGGGGGTTGCTGTCTTCTAACCTCCAATAAAACGGGAAGGGTTTTTGAAAACCTCCTTGGGTGGTTTACTGTCTACCAACCTACTACCACAGGACGGTTGTACCTCCCGGGGTGGTTGCTTTTAACCAACCTACTCCCAAACAGGACGGTTGTCCTCCCTGGGGGGTTGCTGCTCCCCAACCTACTACCCCGGGCGGGTACCCTTTTGGGTGGTTGCTGTCAACCCCCACCAACCTATACCCAGGACGGTAGTCCCTTTCCCTTTTGGGGGGCTACGGCCCTCCCAAAACCCTACCCCCAACAGGACGGTTGCACCCTCCCTGGGGGTTACCCTCTACCAAAAAACCCCCAACAAAACCCGGTTTTTCCCCCTCGGGGGTGGTTCCCTGTCTCCCAGCCTACTACCACAAGGGGTTTTTACCCCCCTGGGGGGGTTTTACGTCTACCAACCTACTACCACGGGAAACGGGGTTGTCCCTTCCGGGGGTTACGCCCTACCAACCTAGTACCACGGGGAGGGGTTGGGAAAATCCCGGGGGTGGTTGCTGTCTCCCAACCTACAAACCACAGGGGGGGTTTTTTCCTCCCTGGGGGGTTTTACTGTTCCCAAACCTACTCCCACGGGGACGGTTTTTGTACCTTCCTGGGGGGGTTTATTTGTCTCCCAAACCTACTAAACCCCAGGACGGTTGAAAACCCCCCTGGGTGGTTACTGTCTCCCCCAACCCAATTCCCAAAGGACAGTTGTACCTCTCTGGGTGGTTGCTGTCTACCCCCACTACCACGGGAAAGGGTTGTAATCCCTGGGGGTTGCGGGTCTACCAACCAAAATAAACGGGAAGGGTTTTGTACCCCCCTTGGGGGTTTTTACGTCTACCAACCTAAACCACAGAGGGTTGCACCCCCCGGGGGTTGGTTTTACTGTCTCCCCAACCCTACCACCACGGGGCCGGTTGAAACCCCCCCTGGGTGGTTGCGGGTCTCCCAAACCTACAAACCACGGGAAAAGGGGGTTTTGGTCCCTCCCCTGGGGGGTTTTCTGTTACCAAAACTCCCAAACAGGAGGGTTTTGAAACCCCCTGGGTGGTTGCTGTTTTACCTCCCTACTCCCACAATGGTTGGGCCCCCCTGTGGGGTTGTGCTCCCCAAACCTAAACTACCAAAGGGAGGGTTTTTCCCTTTCCCTGGGGGGTTTTGCTGCCCAAAACCAATTTAACTGCCACGGGAAACGGTAGTCCCCTCCCTGGGTGGTTGCTTTTAAAACCCAATTTTACTACCCCCCGGGAGGGTTTTGGGCCCCCCGTGTGGTTGCTGTCTACCCAACCCTTTAAACACCACAGGAGGGTTTTGTACCCCCCTTTGGGTGGTTGCGGGTTCCAACCAACTTACTTTCCCAACAGGAGGGTTTGGAACCCCCTGGGTGGTTCCCTGTCCCCCCAAACCTTACTCCCAAAAAGGGGAAAGGGGTTGGGGGTTTCCCTGTGGGGGTTGCTGCCCTTACCAACCTACAAACCAAACAGGGGGGGGTGAAAACCCTTCCCTTTGGGGGTTCCCTGTCAAAAACAACCCCCCTCCCCACGGGACAGTTTTTTTGGGCCTCCCTGTGTGGTTGCTGTCTAAAAAATTTCTACCACGGCGGTTGAAACCCCCCCCTGGGTGTTGGTCAACCAACAAAACTTTAAAAAGGACGGTTGTCCCTTTTCCCTGTGGGGTTGTTTTAAACCAACCCCTACAAACCCACAGGCGGTTGTACCTCCCTGGGTTTTTTGCTGTCTATCAGCCTTTTTTATAATATATATATTAATAAATATATATATTTATTTATTTTTAATATATTTATATATTTTTAATTTTTTAATATATAATTATTTATAAATTTTAAAATTTTATAAAAATATAAAATTTTTAAAGGGGGGGTTTTTAATTTGCATTTTTAAAAACTGTATTTTAAAGCCCCCTTTTCTGGAAAGACAGTGATGGGGGTAAATTGATGGTGAAAGTTTTTTCTTTTTGGGGCCCCCCCCCCCCCCTTGTGGGAATCGGCCAGTGTAAAAAAAATTATATATATTAATATATAAAATATATATATATATTTATATATATTTATATATATATATATATATATAAAATTATATATAAAAAAATATATATATCTTTCAAAAATTTCTTTATTTAAATAAACTTTTTGGGTAAAACTTTTTAAACTCGTCAAAAAAGTTCAAAAGTTTTTACGTTCATCCAAAAGAGCAGGGGAACCCAAGTGAATAATAATGTCGGGAAAAATATCAAAGGGAAAAAATTTTTCAAGAACGACACGTACCAAAAAGAATTTGTTACGTCAAAAAGGGACAAATCGGGAACACGACTCAAAAAGCCTTTTAGTTTTAGGAGGTAATTTTTTTGATCAAAGGGGAAGCCTCAATTTCCTTTGCACACGAGATATCCGCAGGCTTAAGGCACACCCCCCCCCTTCGAAGTTCCTACAAAACAATGCATTTCATGCATAAAAAAAACCGGGAGGTACAATATGAAAATTTACGGGTTTAGCAAATACTGTGTTTATCGTAGGGGTTTCCTGTACTAACTGTCAGGGCCTTTGAGAGGGGGGTATAAGGCGTTTATGGCGGGAATTTATCCTTTTGTTGACGAGCTCTTTATTCTTCTGTTTCCATTACAAAACTTTTTGTGTGATAATTTTTTGAGAAGAAATTTTGCTTAAATTAGGGAAAATTTGGGATAAACAAATGCGAAGTGTGTGTGTGTGTGGGTTGTGTGTGGTGTGTTTGTGTGTTTTGTGTGTGTGTGTGTGTGTGTGTGGGTGTTTTGGTGTGGGGTGTGGGGTTTGTGTTGTGTTGTGGGGTGTGGTGTGTGTGTGTGTGTGTGGGGTTGTGTGTGTGTTTGGTTTTTGGGGGTGTTTGTGTGTGTGTGTGTGTGTGTGTGTGTGTGTGTGTGTGGGTGGTGTGTGTGTGTGTGTGTGTGTGTGTGTCCGTGTGTGGTTTCCTGTATTTGGTTGTGGGATTTTTTATTATAAATCAAAAGCTCCGGGTCCTGTCTCTTTCCCCGGGTAAAAAACCTATTTAACTGCCCTTCCCCCTTGCGTCTTGCCGTACCTATCCTAAAAAATTAGCATGAATTTTCCTTTCCCTTTTTCCTTTCCTCTACTTTCACTACATTTCTTACCCAAACAATAAAGATCGTTTTTAAAACGTCCCTGAGCCCTTTAAAACCATTTTTTTAACTTCCGTCCATTCGCCTTAATTCCGCCCCTGCCCTTTTCCTGGACCACCTAAACTTTTCTCTGTTATCCTGATTGGGGGAAACGTTTCCCCAGACTGTGTTTCATCAGTCCAATAAAAGGGGAAAGAACGGGAAAGATAAAGGGGGGTTTGAGGTAATAGCCCCTTAGCCGGGAAATTCAAAGTTTTCGTCCATCATTCTGTACTGATGAAACTACCCCCTCTTGAAAAAACTTTTCCCAAACAAATAAAGGTTGGTTGGGTTTGGGTTTCGTCGGGAAACAAGCCCGAGTGTTTCCTGACCCCGGGTTTACATGAGACCCTTTCGTTGGATTTTTTTCGGTCATCTGACCGAGGCCTTCCTTGATTTTCCGGGTCCCCCCCTTTTAAAATTTGGGTTTATTAATTTTAAAAACCCAAATTTGAAATGCAAAACCCAAACAAATGAAGATCCCCCATTTTTTACACAAGTGGCTTTAACAGTGCCTGGGTATCTTGTACGTTGTTTTCACGAAAACCCTCCCGCCTTTTTCCCTCTAAGCCGTCAAGGTCACTTCTCTTGCACCCTTTTGGGGGTCAGGGATGTGAATTCAGGACTTTTTTTCTGTGAATCTTTAATTTTGGGTTACATTTTTTGCATTTTTGGGGTGCAAACACCGGGTGGTGCTTTCTTACCCCCGGGTCTTTATACACAAGGGCAAGGGAAGCCTGGATCTTTTTCATAACTTTTAAATTTTTCCCAATTACCTTACGAAGAAGTTAGTTATAACCTGAGCAGAAAGGGAGGTACCTTCCGTGTTAACTAAAAAATTCCCTCTGTCTCTTTTTCCCAATGGGTTTTACCCTTGCCTCGATAAAAACCGCAAAAAACCCCTTTCCCCTTTTCCATGGCGCCACTTTTTTAACAATCTGTTGTGGGGTAAAAGGAAAAAATTTTTCCTGAAATAAAAATTTAAACAACCTTGATAATTTTTTGACAGCTAAATTAGTGGAAAGGAAAAGAAGAGGTAAAAGAAATTTTCCCCATCTAAAATTTTTAAATCGGGGCGATCTAACATGACCCCTTTCGATTTTCAGTTTTCCCCCAAAATTTGGACCCGATAAAAAAAGGGGTTTTATTTAGACACCCCTAGGGACCCACTGTGGTGGGTCGGTTAAAAAATTTATCAGAGTGTTTTGGACTATAAACCCACTTACGAAAACACACACACATACAAACAGTGATAATTTAAAAGGCAAGTCTTCTTCAAAAATTTTTCAATAGATCCTTTTCGACACACAAAAAAACAAAAACGGATACGACGGTAACTTACTTTTTTAAACAACTAATTCATCTCTCTTCTCTACAGATATATCAAAGCTTTTAAAACCCCTTCCCAATACTTTTCCTGTAGTTTTAAAAATGTATTTTGAGGGGAGAGAGGGAGAAAGAAAGGAAGTAGAGTTAAAGATGGAAAGGGGAAAGAGAGAGGGGGGGAAGGGGGGGAAGAGGGGGGTTTTCTCCTGGTGGGCCCCCCCTTTTATTTTCTCATCCATTTTTTCCGGCAAAATTCCCCACGGGGATAGCAAAAACCCGGGGTTTAGTCTCCCCCATTCGTCCCCCCCGACACACTTTGCCCGCGCAAAAACCCACCCCACACACCCACACTGTAAACGGGGAAAATTTTGGCCTTTCACACGTCCCCCCACCCGGGCCACAGGCGAGATATAACCATCACCTCGTCAAACAGCCGTTCCCAGGAAAGTTTATAGCCGCTTTCCCCTGCTTTATTTAGCTATTGAAAGGGAAGATATAACTAAATTGTGATAAAAATCAAAAAAACGATGATGTACCCCGTCAAGGTATTGACCCGGGCCACGGGCCCACTTTTTTACCGGGCCACAGGGGGAATATAAATTTAAAAATTTTGTAAATTACAGAGTCAAAAATTTGGATTTTTTCCCAAACCGTCACACGAGACCCCCTCTTTAACGTAGGTGTGTCCGAAAACCGAAAAAACTCCCCAAGGTGATTTTTTTTTTTCACACACACCACACAACACACCCCCAACACCTGGTGTGTGTGTTGTGTTTACGTGTGCAGCGTTCGTTCAGAACCTCTGATTGATCGTCCAGGTGGGTAACTCGATGAGGGGGCTGGGGAGCGTCCAGACAATCAAAAAATTGCACCTTTGGGCCCTAGGGGGGCCCTTGAGGGGGGAAAAGCCTGTGGGGGCTAGAGGGGTGGAAGCCTGTGGTGACTTTTAAAAATGGGGGGGGAATGGATGAGGGTGGAGGGGACCAGAGAATACTTTTTTTTGGTGGCTAATTTTTTAGTACATTAGACATCATCCGACTTCATCGGGGGCCCATCTAGGCCCATTAGGCTCCATCGGCTTCATCTAGGCTTCTTCTCGGTTTCCCTCTAGGGTTTAAAACTAAGTTCCAAATTTTGTCTCCGTCTAGTTCCAAACTAGGTTCCTTAGGTTCATCTGGTACATCTAAAACTTTATCTAGGTTTTCTAACCCTTTGGCTTCAAATTTTGGCTTCAAAAGTCTTTTATTTAAAGGGGACAAATAGGCTTCCTCAGACTCCATCTGGGGGGTCAGGTTTGGGGGTTTCCTTAGGTTCTCTCCACGGGTTCATCTGGTGTGGGAAACTCGAATCTGTTATATCGATTGTGAAACACCGGGTCCCCCCGTTTGAAAACCGAGGAAAAAGGAGGAAAGCTGCAATTCCTTGGATGAAGAGCAAAGCCTGGGAAAAAAACTAAGTTTCAGGCTGAGGGGTTTACCCGCTCAAAAAATTTTTCGGGGGTAAAAAATACGAGAAAATAACTTTCCCATGCTGCTCTTGTAAAGGTCCGGAAAAAGCTTTTTGGGGCACTTGACTAGGCCTTCCCCTGGTTCTCGGTGTTCTATTAACAAGAGTAAGGTCCCCGGGGTTCCCGGTGTTTTTTTTTTATTAAAAAAAGTAAAGATCCCTTTGGGTTTCTGGTGCTCTCGGCAAAAAAATATGAGATAAGATATTTTTTTTAAGTGCGATGTATATCATCCATCCATTTCAATTTAAACAATTTGCACCTGGAAAACATTGTAAGAAGGGAAACTAAAATATTAATTTTTTTTTTCGTTTATTGCCCCCTCGAGCATTCTTTCCCGCCCCAATTTTCCCCCGTTTTTTTTTAGGCGTCAGGTTGAGACAGGGAGACGATGTTTTTAGTTTTTTGGTCAGGTACAAATTACCAAAACAAAAGGGTTTCAGGAAAAAAAAATGGCCCCAGACAGTGGAGATGTGCCCAACCTATGGGGAGGCTTGCATAACAAGGCAATTTGCCTCTTCATGACCCCTTTTATGTGCTGTGCCAAAACAACATTTTATTCAAAATTTTGATAAATTTCCAATGTCGATATATATCCAGATTTTTCCCAGTGTTTAGAATATCCATATGTTTGGGGCGGGTTTCCGTACACAGGATGGATATGGGTACACAATAAAATAGCCCCTCCATCCCCAGGTAGATATGAGGTGCACAATAAAATATCCAATACCCATCCCACAGGATGATATGAGGTACACCAAAAAACATCACTACCTCCAAAAGGATGGATAGGGTACAAATTAAAAATTTCACTACCATCCACAGGGGGTATGAGGGACACAATTTTAAAAAAAACCACTCCCTCCACAGGCTGGGTATGAGGTACCACACACCACACACACAAAACCCCCACCCCACCAAACCCCAAAACACACATATAAAACGACACATCCCGACCCCAACCCCGGCTCAAACAGAAATATGCCGAAAACATTTTTCGAAAGCATCACTAAGAGAGAGAGAGGAGGAGAGGGAAAAGAGAAACACTTTGGCCAAATCGGGTCAAAAACAAGCTACTCATTTTTGTAGGGGCTCTGAAATCAAAATCCCAAAAATGGGAAAAATCTCCCAAAATCTTTCCATAGATTCCAAAAAGGAGAAATTCCCCAGCTAAGTATTTCAGGGGAAATAAGAGCAAAAAAAGGGGGGGGGGGGGGGAAGAAAAAACCACCAGGGCTAGATTGAAAATTCACCCTCAACCCAAAACCCTTCCCCTGGTGTACCTTGGGGGGCAGTACGGGTTTTGCTGGACGAAAAAAATTACCCGGGTTTTTGAAGTTGAATAATTAACTGATGTTTTGTTAAGGGGAAAATTCCCCGGGCCCCCTGGTCACCCCCCCATCAACCCAACCCCGGGGCAGGGAAAACTTTTGTGGGGACATGGTACACCGCAGTATATGGCACAAAACCCCAGTCATTTGGGACGGTTGGGAAATACATGGTACGGTGCCGCACCTTTTAAAGGGCCGCAATTGGGCCCCCCCCGAAAAAATTTAACCCCCCAGTACCCGGGGGAAACCCGGGGTCCCTGAAACCCCCCAATTCATGGTACAAACCCCCAAATACATGGGACACCGCAGTTTGGCACACCGCAAGGGACAGGGTAAAAAAAAAAAAAAACCCCCTACAAAGGTACACAGCCTTTAATAAACCCGCTCGGGAACGAACCCAAATTTTTGGTCTCGGTGAGTGATGTACAGAGAAGAGTAGTAACCTGGCTGTACTCACCGGCTTTTACTTCCCCCTGGCTGTACTTTCCGGCGTCCCTTTCCTGGTGTGCTCACTTGGCTGTCTCACCCAGATGTGGGTTTTCCTGGCTGTATCATCGGTTTACTCACCTAGCCCGTACTTTCCTGGTGTAATTTAAACCTTTCTTTACCACCTGGGTGTATCAAAAAGGGGGGTACTCCCTGGTTTTTACTCGCCTGGCTGTACTCATCTAGCGTACCACCTGGCTGTACCGCCTATATAAACACCTACAGTACTCACCTAGTAGTAACCAACCCAGTTTGTACTCATCTAGTAGTACTCCCCCTAGCATACTCACCTACAAACAATCAAACCCAGCAGTACTCACCTAGCAGTACTCGCCTAGCTGTATCCACCTAGTAGTACCACCCAGTCGTACTAACCCAGCTGTTTCTTTACTAGTAGTACTCATTTAGCGGGCTCACCCAGCTGTACTACCCAAATAAATACTCACCCCAGCAGTACCAAATTTGCATTGCCCCACCTATTTGTTTTTCACCTTGTAGTACTTTACCCCACAGTACTCACTTACCCCTACCACCTAGCAGTACTCACCTAGTAATACTCACTTAGCTGTACTCACATAAAAAAATATCAAATAGTAGTACTCACCTAGCAGTACCACCTGTAGTACTCACTTTGCGGGATCACCCAGTAATTTCTTACCTTGTAGTAATCACCTAGCAGTAACCCATCAGTAGTAAACCCTTAAAATGTACTCACCTATTTTGTACTCACCCGGGCCCTAACCCCCACCTACTGAACTCACCCAGTAGTCCACTTAGCGGGACTCACCAAATAGTTCACCAGTAGTAATCACCCCAACCCTACTCACCTAGCTGAACTCACCTTGTAGTTTCTCACTTGCGTACCACCTAGTAGTTTTTTTAACCCAGCCCTAAATCACCTAGCTGAATCACCTAGTAGTATTTTACTTAGCTGGACTCACCTTTTTTTGTATTCCCCAATTTTACCACCCCCAAATTTGTATGAGAAAGAGATAAATTGGGGCAAAATTTCGGGCCCGTGTAGAGCTCTTAAACCCAAAATATTTAAGAGCAAACCCCCCGTTTATTGTCCGGGGCAAATTTTTATGACCCTTGAATCGTATGGGTTCAAGCTTCCCCATGGATATAATAATAAACCCGGCAATTATTTTAAATTTTTATTATTATTATTATTATTTTTATTTTTATTTTTATTATTATTATTTATTTTATTATTATTTTTTTTTTATTTTTATTAATTTTTGGGGGAAAAGTCATACAGCTTCTGGGCAAAGGTAAGACAGTAAGGTTTTATCCAAGAAAGGGGGGGGGTAAACTCCGGGTTTTTGTGATCAAAAGTCTTTGGCCCGAAAAAAGCAGGTCTCCTGCTTTTGCCTGACAGAGGCACCACAGGGACCTAAACCGCTGGATCTAAATTTCTGAGATATACCTGCTGAATCTGCCTGCTGAGATCTACCCACTGAGGTCTACCGCTGAGGGTCTACCCGCTGGATCTACCTGGGTGAGAAACTACCCCCTGAGATCACCTGCTGAGATCTACCCACTGAGGGCTACCCGCTGAGATCTTTCCCACGGGGATCTACCCGCTGAGATTACCTGCTGAGATCTACCCACTGAGGGTTTCCGCGAGATCTACCCCCCTTAGATCTACCTGCTGAGATCGGCCCGCTGGACTACCCACTGAGTTTTACCCGCTGAATCCCACCCCCCCCCCAATTTACCTGCTGAGATCTACCCACTGGGTCTACCTGCTGAGATCTACCCCCTGAGGTCTACCTGCGAGAAAACTACCCACCGAAACTACCCGCGAGATTCCGCGAGATCTAAAACCCCTGAGATCTACCTCGAGATTTCCCGCTGAGATCTACCCGCTGGATCCAAATTTCTTTTTTCGTACCTGCTGAGGGGCTCCCCCTGAGAAACTACCTTCCCAAAACTACTTGCAGGGAAACTACCTGTTTTTTCTACAATTTTCATCTTACTACAGTGTTTATACAGCCCGTTTACTTACACAGTTTCCTGTGCAGAGTTTTTTGTTTTTTGTTATTTAAAATGGGCTTTCCCAAAAACCCCACGGGAAAAATCTGACGGAAACCCGTGACGGAAAAAAGCTGACGGAAAACACTGACGGAAAACATCTTTACGGAAAGGGGAAACTGACGGAAAAGGTTTTTTACAGTAAAGTGTTTTTTTAATATTTGATGCACTTTTTTAAAACCCGATTTACGAAAAAACAAACCCTTTTAGCAGAGCTTTTAAGAGAGGTGACTGTAAGATGGTATTTTGAACCCTCACTGTGATTTTTGAAAAAGGCCAAAAATAAAATTTTTTTGAGAGTTGAAGCTTTTGTAAACAAAGATTTTTGGGAAAATTTCCCCGTCCCCCGAAAAATTTTCTTTGGGTGGGGCAAAACTAAGGTGCTTTAAAAGGGAAAAGTTCATGGACTGATGAACCACTGTGGGGCGAAAAAGTTTCCTCATTAAAGTAACCCCCGTTTTGACATGTGTCCAAATTTTTTAAAATTGTCGGTTTTTCTGAGCCATTTGTATACATAAGATTTTCTTTTTTTTTTAAATTTTTGGGATAAGATTGAAGTCTTCCTTCGAGCTTTGATGTCTAGACCCAAAACTTCCTTCGAATTTCAAGTTCGGAAAAGGGAAAATCGAAATTTAAAAAATTTTTTTTTTTAGATCTCAGAATTCCCCCCAACGTCCACGGTAGAACAAGTTTCGTTTTTGAAAATTTCACGTTCCCTAAGGAATATTTTCTTTGAAACAGTGGGGTGGGCGAACTTTTTCCGTCAAAGGGTTTTTATTTTAAACTTCCCCGTTATAATGGGCAACTTCCAAAAATTTTCCCCGTTCAGAAAAAGAAGATTATTTTCCCATTTTTCCCCAGGGCCAAAAAGAAGAAAGCCCAGATAGAAGGAATGCCAAGCCCCGTCTTTTACTACTTGATTGCACTGCCTTTGGGGGTTTTCCCATCCGCTTTGGTTTTTCTTGCCTGTGTGTGTGTGTGTGTGTGTGTGTGGTGTGTTGGGGTGTGGTGTGTGTGTGTGTGTGTGTGTGTTGTGTGTGTGTGGATGTGTGTATGTGTGTGTGTACTCACCTAGTTGTACTCCCCTAGTTGGGGTTTGGGCGGGGTCGAGTCCGAGCTCCTGGCCCCGCCTCTTCACTGATCGCTACTAGGTTCACTCTCCCTGAGCCGTGAGTTTTATCATACCTCGCTTAAAGTATGTATGGATCCTGCCTCACTACATCGTTCCCAAACTATTCCACTTACTGGTGTTGTGGTGTGTGTGTGTGTGTGTGTGTGTGTGTGTGTGTGTGTGTTGTGTGTGTGTGTGTGTGTTGTGTGTGTGTTTGTGTGTGTGGGGTGTGTGTGTGTGTGTGTGTGTGTGGGTGTGTGTTTTGTGTGGGTGTGTGTGTGTTACTCACTATTTTGTATCACCTATTTGTGGTTGCAGGGGTCGAGTCATAGTCCTGGCCCCGCCTCTTTTTCACTGATTGCAAACCTAGGTCCTCTCTCTCCCTGCTCCATGAGCTTTATCATACCTCGCCTTAAAACTATGTATGGTTCCCGCCTCCACAAATTCACTTTCTAGACTATTCCACGACTTGACTACTCTATGACTGAAGAATACTTCCTAACATCCCTTTGATTCATCTGAGTCTTCAACTTCCAATTGTGACCTTTTGTGTATGTGTCCCATCTCTGGAACATCCTTTTTGCCCAAACGTGTCTATTCCGCGCAGTATTTTATATGTCGTTATCATGTCTCCCCTAAACCCCTCTGGCCTCCAATGTCGTCAGGCCGATTTCCCTCAACCTTTCTTCGTACGACAATCCCCGTAGCTTGGGGCTAGTCTTGTTGCAAACCTTTGCAACTTTCTCTAATTTCTTGACGTGCTTGACTAGTTGTGGATTCCAAACTGGTGCTGCATACTCCAGTATGGGCCTGACGTAAATGGTATACAGTGTCTTGAACGACTCCTTATTGAGTATCGGAACGCTATCCGTAGGTTTGCCGGGCGCCCGTTGCTGCAGCAGTTATCTGATTTATGTGCGCCTCAGGAGATATGCTCGGTGTTATACTCACCCCCAGATCTTTTTCCTTGAGTGAGGTTTGCAGTCTTTGGCCATCTAAATTATATTGTGTCTGCGGTCTTCTTTGCCCTTCCCCAACCTTCATGACTTTGCATTTGGCAGGGTTAAACTCAAGGAGCCAGTTTCTGGACCAGGCTTGTAGCCTGTCCAGGTCTCTTTGTAGTCCTGCCTGATCCTCATGTGTGTGTGTGTGTGTGTGTGTGTGTGTGTGTGTGTGTGGTTGGGGTGTGTGTGTGTGTGTGTGTGGTGTGTGTGTGCTCCTGGTCTTGGTGAACTCATTTGCTTACTAAGACTGCCACTCGCTTATCTTAAAATCCTCCCCAGAAAACCTCACTAACTCACCACAGCCTGTAAAGTGACTCATCATTCGGGGGGTGTGTACGAGAATATTCATCATGGGGCCACACACCCAGCCCGGCAAATCACATGATGATCACCAAGGACCCACCTCATCCATACCGTTCATCAGTTATGATTCATGATCCGCTGCTCAGCCTGATCAACACTTGATTCATCATATTGTTTTTTATGTTCCCACCCAACCCCCCCTCATTCGTCTTCTTTTAAATCCTCTTAAACACGTGGGCTTTTTTTTTTTTTTCTTTTTTGGGGTATTGATGTAACTCATGCCCCAAAGGTGGTAAAAGGCAAAACTGTACCCTGGCATCGAGAAGCCCGTTGCCCTGTTGAAAAAACATTAGTGGGCGCAAACTTTTTTCAGGGGACCCGAAGTTTTTTAACTTATAGGAGACGTCCAGCAGGTCACTAAGGGGCTCCTCTGCGAAAAAAATCCCCTTTGCTGAAAAGGGCCTAATGTGTCGAAAAAATTTACCTTAATCACTATTGGGATTTTTGAGCAAATACCGCCTTGGGATTCCTCTTTTGAAAATCCTAGTTACCGAGAAGGGTAGGAAGGTTTTTGAACTTTTTTTAAAAATTTACTATGTTTACTGGGTTCTTAGTCAAGGG
>NC_069436.1:7500-104622 GCF_026875155.1 Cherax quadricarinatus | reverse complement strand
CACAGCCTCCAACCCCGCCATTACAGCACCAAACCCGCCCTCACAAAATCCACCCTGTACCACAGCCTCCCCCCCTGCCATAACATCTCTAACCGCCCTCAGAGCTCTAACCGCCAGCAAACCTCCCCTCTCCATTAACAGCATCCAAATGCCTCACACCCCACCCTGCCACCCCAGCCTCCACCCCCGCCAAACAGTCTGTAACCTGCCCTCAGAGCCCCTTTAACCGTCCCAAGCCCCACCATGCCATAACAGTCTCAAACCCGCCATAAAATCTCCAACCTGCCTCCAGCCCCCAAACCCTTTCAAAAACAGCCCCAACCTGTCACCACAGCCTCCAACCTGCCCGCCAGTCTCAACCTGCAAACACACCCTCTAACCCGCCACCACAGCCTCCAACCGCCCGCCGCCTCCACCCTCCACATAGCCCCCACCCTGCCACTGCCTCCCCCCCTCATAACCTCCACCCCGCCATCATAGCCTCCACCCGCCATCATAGCCCCCATCCTCCTCATAGCCCCCACCCCGCCACTGCCTCCACCCTGCCATATAGCCCCCACCCCCCCATCACAGCCTCCCCCCCTGCCATTACAGCATCCAAACCCGCCATCACAACCTTTCCCCCCTGCTACCACGCCCCCCACCCCGCCCCAAAAAGTCCTAACCTCCCCCCAGAGCCTCTAACCTGCCACAGAAACCTCCACTCGCTTACAGCACCAAACCCGCCATCACAGCCTCCCCCCTGCCACACGCCCCCACCCGCCAAACGTCTTTCCCCGCCTCAAGCCATAACCTGTACCACAGCCCCCACCCTCCATAACAGCTCTAACCGCCATCACAATCTCCAACCCGCCACCCCGCCCAAACCTTACACCACACCTCTAACCCTTTACCACAGCCCCCAACCCGCCAGCACAATCTCAACCTCAAACACACCCCCTAACCTGCCGCACAGCCTCCCAAACCGCCAGCCAGCCTCTAAAATGCCACCCCCCAAACCCCAACCTGCCAGCCCCGCCTCTAAAATGCCATCCAGCCCCTTTAAACCCGACACCACACTCCAAGCTGCCAGCACACCTGAAAAGCCACCAAAACCCCCAACCTGCCATCACACCCCAAACTGACACCACAGCCTCTAAAACCGTTTACCACAGCCCTCCAACCTGCCAGCACAACCTCTAACCTGCAATCACAGCCTCTAACCTGCCACCACAGCCTCCAGCCTGCCACCACAGCCTCCAACCTGCTATCACAGCCTCCAACATGCCATCACACCTAACCTGCCACCACAGACTCTAACCTGCCACCACAGTGTCCAACCTGTCATCAGAACATCTAACCTGCCAGCACAGCCTCTAACCTGCCAGCACAGCCTGCAACCTCCCACCACAGCTTCTATCCTGCCACCACAGCCTCTAATCTGCCACCACAGTCTCCAAACTGTCATCAGAGCCTCTAAACTGCCAGCACAGCCTCTAACCTGCCAGCACAGCCTCCAACCTACCACCACAGCCTCCACCCTGCCATTACAGCCTCCATCTTGCCACTACAGCCTCCACCCTGCCATTGCAGCCTCCAACCTGCCATCACAGCCTTCACTCTGCCATCACAGCCTCCATCCTGCCATTACAGCCTCCATCCTGCCACCACAGCCTCCACCCCGCCATTACAGCCTCCACACTGCCTCTCAGCCTCCACCCTGCCCTCACAGTCCGCACCCTGCCATCATAGCCTCCACCCTGCCATTATAGCCTCCAAACCCGCAATCACCAGCCTCCACCCTGCAATTACAGCATCCAACCTGCATCACAGCCTCCACCCGCCACCACAGCCTCCACCCTGCCATAACAGCCTCTAACCTGCTATCGAGTCTCCACCCTGCCATTATAGCCTTCAACGTGCCATCAGAGCCTCCGCCCTGCCATTACAGCATCCAACCTGCCATCACAGCCCCCTACCCTGCCACCACAGCCTCCACCCTACCATAACATCCCCTAACCTGCCAACAAAGCCACTAACCTGCCACCAAAGCCTCCACCCTGCCATAACAGTCTCTAACCTCCCATCACAGCCTCCACCCTGCCATTATAGCCATCAACGTGCCATCAGAGCCTCCACCCTGACATTACAGCATCCAAACTGCAATCACAGCCTCTACCCTGCCACCACAGCCTCCACCCTGCCATAACAGCCTCTAACCTGCCATCAGAGCCACTAACCTGCCACAACAGCCTCCACCATGCCATAACAGCTTCTAACCTTCCACCACAGCCTCCAACCTGCCACCACAGCCTCCAACCTGGTATCACAGCCTCCAACCTTCCACCACAGCCTACAACATGCCATCACACCTAACCTGCCACCACAGCCTCTAACCTGCCACCACAGTCTCCAACGTGTCATCAAAGTCTCTAACCTGCCAGCACAGCCTCTAACCTGCCAGCACAGCCTCCAACCTGCCACCACAGCTTCTATCCTGCCACCACAGCCTCAAACCTGCCACCACAGTCTCCAACCTGTCATCAGAGCCTCTAACCTGCCACCACAGTCTCCAACGTGTCATCGGAGCCTCTATCCTGCCAGCACAGCCTCTAACCTGCCACCACAGTCTCCAACCTGCCATCGAGCCCTTTAAACCCGCCAGCACAGCATCTAACCTCCACCAAGTTCCAACCTGTTTACAGAGCCTCTAACCTGCCACCCACCCTCCAACCCCCACCAAAAAGCCTCCACCCCGCCCCTTACAGCCTCCACACTGCCCCTCAGCCTCCACCCTCCCTCACAGTCCCACCCTGCCATCCAGCTCCACCCTCCCTTATACCCCCAAACCCGCCTCACAGCCTCCATCCTGCACCACAGCCTCCACCCCCCCATTCAGCCCCTACACTGCCCTCCAGCCCCACCCTGCCTCACAGCCCACCCCGCCACAAGCCTCCACCCTGCCATTATAGCCTCCAACTGCCTCACAGCCTCCCACCCTGCCTTACAATCCAAAAACCCGCCATCACAGCCCCAACCCTCCCCGCCAAACCTCCCCCTGCCATAACGTCTCTAACCTGCCTCAGAGCCTCTAACCACCATCAGGCCTCCACCCTCGATTCGCATCCAAACCTGCCACGCCCTCAACCCTGCCACCACAGCCTCCCCCTGCCTAACAGTCTCTAACCGCCAACAGACCACAACCTCCACCCACAAAACCCTACCATGCCTAACAGTCTCTAACCCCCCGATCACAGTCTCCAGCCTGCCCCCCCACCCTAACTGCCCCCACGCCCCCTAACCCCGCCACCCCCAGCCTCCACCCGCAATCGCAACCTCCAGTCGCCATAAAAAAGCCCCCAACCCACAGAGTTTACACAGCCCTAACAGTCTATAAACCCGCCACCAAGCCCCCAATCTGCCCTCACAGCCCCCCAACCTGCCACCACAGCCTCCAAACTGCCCCACGCCCCAAAAATGTCACAAGCTTTAAAAGTGCCTCACAGCCCTCCAACCTGCCACCCCAAAACCTCCAATCTGCCATCACAGCCTCCAACCGCCACCACAGCCTCCCAAAATGCCACCACAGCCCCAACCTTTCTCAAGCTTTCAACCTGCCTCAGGCCCCCAACCCGCCACCACAGCCCCAACCTGCCCCCCCAACCTCCAAACTGTTACAAGCTTTCAAAGGCCTCCCCCAAGCCTCCCAAACCCGCCCCCACAGCTTCTATCCGTCACCACACCTCCAACCCGGCATCAGAGCCTCTAACCGCCCCACAGCCCCAACCGCCCCCACAGCCTCCACCCTCCTCACGTCCCAAAATGCCCCCACAGCCTCCAACCTGCCCCCCACGCTTTTTATCCTGCCACCACACCTCTAACCTGCCACCAAGCCCCCCAACCTGCCTAGACAAAAACCTGAAATACAGCCTCCAACCTGCCACCACACCCCCAAACCCGCCTCACAGCCCGAAAACCCGCCCCACAGCCTCCACCCGCCCCCACAGCTTTTAACCTGCAAAAACAGCCTCAAACCTGCCACCACAGCCTCCAACCCGCCATCACGCCTAAACCGCCACCACCCGCCTCCAACCGCCTCACAGCCTCTAACCTGCCACCACAGCCTCCACCTCCCCTCACAGCCTCCCAACCCGTTCACCACGCCCCCCCAACCTGCTACACAGCCTCCAACCCGCCATCACAGCCTCCATCCTTCATCACGTGTTAACCTGCCCCCACAGCCTCCCTACTGCCCAACATAAACTCAAAAACCTCCATCACAGCTCCAACCGCCATCACAGCCACCAAAACCCGCCACCATAGCTTTAAACTGCCTCACAGCCTCAAAACCCGCCACTAAAGCCCCCCAACTTGCCTCCCCAGCTTTTAACCTCCACCACAGCCTCTAACCTGCCACCACAGGCTCCCAAATTGCCACCAAGCATCAAATTGCCACCACAGCCTCCAAAGTGCCGCACAGCCTCCCCCTGTATACAGTTCAAATCTGCCCCCCAGCTTCCAACCTGCCTCACAGCCCCAATGCCACCACAGAGTCCCAAAATGCCACCACGCCTCCAAAACCCGCCCTCACGCCCCTAACCTGTCACCACAGCCCCCCAAACGCCCACATCTGGAAATTTTCCCCCACAGCCCCAACCTCCACACAGCCTGGAAAAGTCACCAGCCTCCAACCTGCCCCTTTCAGCCTGTAACCCGCCATCACAGCCTCCAAACCCGCCATCACACCCTCCCAACCCGCCACCCAGCCTTACCTGCCACCAAGCCCCAAACTGCCCTCACACCTCTAACCTCCCTCCTTTTAAATTTCCATCACAACCCTAACCCGGGGACTACAGCCTCCCGCCTGCCATCACAGCCTCCGCCTCCTCAACCTCCCAAAGTGCCACCACAGTTTTTCACTTTCCATCACATCCTGTAACCGCCTCACACCCCAACCTGCCATCACAGCCCCCAACCTCCACAAGCCCTTTAAATGCCATCAGAGCCCCTAATCGCCCTCACAGCCCCAAACTGCCACCCCAGCCTTTAACCTGCCTCACAGCCTCCAAAAGCCACCCCCCAACCCCAACCTGCCTCAGACTCTCTAGCCTGCCCTCACAGCCTCCGCCCGCCAATGGGGTCTCAACCTTCCATCCAGCCCCAACCCGCCCTCACAACCCAACCCGCCATCAAAGCCCCACATGCCATCCAGGCCCCCAACCCGCCACCACGCCCCAACATGCCATCAGATTCTTTGCCTGCCCCTCACAGCCTCCTGCCCGCCATTTGGTTCTAACCCCCCCATCAAAAAATCTACCTGCCTCAAAAGCCCCCCGAGCTCATGCTTTTAACCTGCCTTCAGAGATTTTAAACCCGCCCCAAGGCCTCTACCGCCTCACAGCCCAAAAGTGCCATTACAGCCTAACCTGCCACCCCCAGGGTCTACCTGCCACCACAGCCTCCAACCTCCCCTCATAGGCTCAAACCCTTTATCACGCCTTCAGCCTGCCACCAGCCTCCACGTACCATCACCCTATCCTCCCTCACAGCCTCCAACCTGCCGTCAGAGACTCTAACCCGCCCTCACAGCCCCCAACCCACCCGTGTTTCCCAAATGTACTACAAATCTCCAACCTGCTGCAAGTGTTTCAACCTTCTAAAATGTTCCAACTCTGCTACAAGTGTTCCAACTCTTCTACAATGTTCCAATCGCTCCAAGTGCTCCAAACCTGTACAAGTGTTCAAAATCTTCTACAAGTGCTCCAAAATCTGCTACAAGTGTTCAAACTCTTTTACAAGTGTTACACTCTCACAAGTGTTCCAACTCTGCGCAAGTTTACAACTCTGCTACAAGTGTCCCAACTCTGCTACAAGTTTACAAACTCTCTACAAGTTCCACCGCTGCAAGTTCCAATCTCTACAATCTCCACTGCCCACAGTGTTCCAACTCTTTTACAATGCCCAACTCTCTACAGTGTTCCAACTTTCTGCAATGTACAACTCTGCACAGTGTTCCAACTCTTCTACAGGTTGCAACTCTGCTGCAAGTGTTACAACTCTTTCTCAAGTGCTCCAACTCTGCTACAAGTGTCCAACTCTGCTCAAGGTACAACCTGCCCCAAGTGTTCCACTCGTTACAAGCGTTCCAACCCTGCTGCAAATGTTACAACCTGCTAAAAAGTGTTTCCAACTCTGGGTTTCAAGTGTTCCAACACTGCTACAAAGTGTTCCAACTCTGCTAAAACTGTTCCAACTCTGTTACAAGTGTTCCAACTCTGCTACAAGTGTTCCAACTCTGCTACAAGTGTTCCAACTCTGCTACAAGTGTTCCAACTCTGTTACAAGTGTTACAACTCTGCTACAAGTGTTCCAACTCTGCTACAAGTGTTCCAACTTTGCTGCAAGTGTTCCAACTCGTTACAAGTGTTACAAACTCTGCTACAAGTGTTCCACCTCTGCTACAAGTGTTCCAACTCTGTTACAAGTGTTCCAACTCTGTTACAAAATGTTTTCCCAACTCTGTTACAAGTGTTACAACTCTGCTACAAGTGTTCCAACTCTGCTACAAGTGTTCCAACTTTGCTGCAAGTGTTCCAACTCTGTTACAAGTGTTACAACTCTGCTACAAGTGTTCCACCTCTGCTACAAGTGTTCCAACTCTGTTGCAAGTGTTCCAACTCTGTTACAAGTGTTACAACTCTGCTACAAGTGTTCCAACTCTGCTACAAGTGTTCCAACTCTGTTACAAGTGTTACAACTCTGCTACAAGTGTTCCAACTCTACTACAAGTGTTCCAACTCTGTTACAAGTGTTACAACTCTGCTACAAGTGTTCCAACTCTGCTGCAAGTGTTATAACTCTTCTACATGTGTTCCAATTCTGCTACAAGTGTTCCAACTCTGCTACAAGTGTTCCAACTCTGCTACAAGTGTTCCAACTCTGCTACAAGTGTTCCAACTCTGCTACAAGTGTTCCAACTCTGCTACAAGTGTTCCAACTCTGCTACAAGTGTTCCAACTCTGCTACAAGTGTTCCAACTGTACTACAAGTGCTCCAACTCTGCTGCAAGTGTTTCAACTCTTCTACAAGTGTTCCAACTCTGCTACAAGTGTTCCAACTCTTCTACAAGTGGTCCAACTCTGCTCCAAGTGCTCCAACTCTGCTACAAGTGTTCAAACTCTTCTACAAGTGCTCCAACTCTGCTACAAGTGTTCAAACTCTTCTACAAGTGTTACAACTCTTCTACAAGTGTTCCAACTCTGCTGCAAGTGTTACAACTCTGCTACAATGTCCCAACTCTGCTACAAGTGTTTAAAAACCCTTTTACAAGTGTTCCAACTCTGCTGCAAGTGTTCCAACTCTTCTACAAATGCTCCAACTCTGCCCACAAGTGTTCCAACTCTTTTACAAATGCTCCAACTCTGCTACAAGTGTTCCAACTTTGCTGCAAGTGTTACAACTCGCTACAAGTGTTTTCCCAAATCTTCTACAAGTGTTGCCACTCTGGTGCAAGTGTTTCAACTCTTCACAAGTGCTCCAACTCTGCTACAATGTTCCAACTCTGCTGCAAGTGTTTACAAACTCTGCCACAAGTGTTCCAACTCTGTTACAAGCGTTCCAACCCTGCTGCAAATGTTACAACTCTGCTACAAGTGTTCCAACTCTGTTACAAGTGTTCCAACACTGCTACAAGTGTTCCAACTCTGCTAAAACTGTTCCAACTCTGTTACAAGTGTTCCAACTCTGCTACAAGTGTTCCAACTCTGCTACAAGTGTTCCAACTCTGCTACAAGTGTTCCAACTCTGTTACAAGTGTTACAACTCTGCTACAAGTGTTCCAACTCTGCTACAAGTGTTCCAACTTTGCTGCAAGTGTTCCAACTCTGTTACAAGTGTTACAACTCCCGCTACAAGTGTTCCACCTCTGCTACAATGTTCCAACTCTGTTACAAGTGTTCCAACCTGTTACAAGTGTTCCAACTCTGTTCAAGTGTTACAACTCTGCTACAAGTGTTCCAACCGCCTACAAGTGTTCCAACTTTGCTGCAAGTTTCCAACTCTGTTACAAGTGTTACAACTCTGCTACAAGTGTTTCCCCCCCTCTGCTCAAGTGCCCAACTCTGTTGCAAGTTTTCCCAAACTCTGTTACAAGTTAACAACTCTGTAAAAAGTGTTCCAACTCTGCTACAAGTGTTTCCAACTCTGTTACAAGTGTTCAACCTGCTACAATGTTCCAACCTATACAATGTTCCAACTTTTTAAAAGTGTTACAATCTCTACAGTGTTTTCCAACTCTGCGCAATGTTATAACTCTGTTGCAAGTTTTCAACTCTTTTTACAAGTTTTCCCCACCTCTGCTACAAGTGTTCCAACTCTTTTGCAATTTTCCAACCTGTTACAAGTTTTTACAACTCGAAATGTTCCAACTCGCTACAAGTTTTCCCAAACCTGTTACAATTTTTTTCAACTTGCTACAAGTTTTTCCAACTCTACTACAAGTTTCCAACTCTGTTAAAGGTTAAACTCGCTACAAGGTTCCAACTCGCGCAAGTGTTAAATCTGTACAATTTGTTCCAACTCTGCTACAAGTTTCCCAAACCCTTGTCAAGTTTTCCAACTCTGCTAAATTTTTCCAACTCTGCTACAATTTTCCCAACTCTGCTAAAAGTTTTCCCAAACCTGCAAAATTTTCCCAACTCTGCTACAAGTGTTCCAACCTGCAAAAATTTTTCCCAAACCCTTGCTAAAAGTGTTTCCAACTCTGCTACAAGTGTTTTCCAACTCTGCACAAGTTTTCCAAACCCCGACAAGTGCCAACCCCTTACAAGTTTCCAAACTCTGCTACAAGTGTTCCAACTCTGCTACAAGGTTCCAACTTGTACAAGTTTTTCCCAACTCTGCTACAAGTGTTCCAAATCTGCTACAAGGCCCAAACTCTGTTACAAGTGTTCCAAACCTGAATACTATGATAATTTTGTTTTAATTTTCTTTTCTGAAATTTCAGTCTTTTTTTTCTTCCTCTGTAATTTTTCATTTCTTCTTGGCTTTGGTCCTCAGAACATTTACCTCCGTCAATGGGAATTATTTGTGCTTGTTATCTGCTTCTTTACCGAGATTATCGGATTTTTTCTATCACCTGGGCTGCCATTTTCTGTTTCTCTTCCTTTGATCACTGTTATATCTCTACTTTCAGTATTTTCATCCTCTCGTTTTCCTCATCAGCATTTTTTATTTTTATTTTGAATATCTCGCTGAATACCTCATTCTTGAGCCTCTACAGCGCTGTAACATTCCCTTGATGCCTGGGATGTTATGTACGTACCTCTCAGTCCATCTGCTTCATACCATCGTACACCTGTTGGTGCCACATGGTAGGTAAGGATATCTTCATTGACTGAAAACTTCCCCTTAATATCTGACTGTCCGTGGGAGAGAGCCAAGAGTATTTTGAGTAAATTCCAAAGAACAGAATATTCGTCATTTCCTGATGAGAGACCAAGGAAGAGTGTCCAGGTGAGTTTAGTGAGCAGTTCTTGAAGTTTTCTTTGCGATGCTTCTGGATGTGTCTCATAAACTTACTCTACTGTAACTTGACGTTATCCCATTCCTCTGCTCTCAGTCTCTTTCAAGATTATTATTATAATAATATTAAGGGCAAAAGCCGAAAGGATCATATAGCAGTTTGTTAGTATAATTAGATACCATCTTTCTAGCATCAAAAGCACTAATGTATCCTGACAGGATATACTTGGTAACAACTTTGCTGTCATACCATGGAGAAAATCTCCATGGTTGAATGCTTGTTGGATATTGGGTGTGCATCATTACCTCTCTACCCTCCCCCCCTCCTTCCCCACCCGGTAGGAATTAACATGGGATCCTCCTGGCATATTGGACATTTGTGATGAATGGTTTGAAAAACCGACATTACTTAAGAATATAAGAAAGAAGGAACACTGCAACAGGCCAACTGACCCATGCGGAGCAGGTCCATGTCACCCCACCCGGATTAGACCAATGACCCACCCCCCAGAATAGTCCAATGACCCACCCAGTCTGACCACCTCCACTCAGGGATGGAGCACTGCACCAGATCCAGCAGCACGAGCTAGTCAGGTCCAACTCACACCCACCCACACCCACTCAGGTATTTATCTAACCTATTTTTAAAACTACACAACGTTTTAGCTTGAATAACTGTACTCGGGAGTTTGTTCCACTCATCCACAACTCTATTACCAAACCAGTGCTTTCTTATATCCTTCTTGAATCTGAATTTTTCCAACTTGAAACCATTGCTGCGACTTCTGTCTTGGTTGGAAAATTTCAGCACGCTATTTATATCCCCTTTATTTATTTTTGTTTTCCATTTATACATCTCGATCATATCCCCCCTAATTCTACGCCTTTCGAGAGAGTGCAGATTCAGGGCCATCAGTCTATCCTCATAGGGAAGATTTCTGATACATGGGATCATCTTCGTCATCCTCCTCGTACGTTTTTTCCCAAACATTTACATCCCTTCAAATTAAATGGGATAAAATACCGACAGTTGTTAGGGAAACACATATGCAACAGTTGGTATCTTTATTTCGAAACGTTTCGCCTACACAGTAGGCTTTTTCATCGAGTACAGAAAATTTTGATAGAAAAAGAACTTGAAGACGATGTAACAGTCCATCACCCTTGAAGTTTTGAGGTGGTCTCCCCCCATCGAAAGACATTTTTCCAAGTATGAAACAATATGGACTGAATATGTATGAATATGTTCGCCAAACCATATCCTGGAAACGGGTCCCAATCTTGCATACCCGTCTCGGGCTCCCATGGAGAAAGGTTTCCAAAATGATGCGACGCATCCGCTCAAGCGCCCCTCGGTCATTCAACTGGTGCATTTTAAAAGCGCCCCTATGTAACTAGGACCTAGCGGGAGGAGATAGCCCCATTTTACAGGTAACACTTGTCTGGTTCGTTACCCCATGGAAACAAGTGTGGCCGCGTCCTCTGGGTCCTCTTCGGGAGGAAAATCCCCCTATTCCCGCGGAGTGTCCCAAAAAGCTTCGAAACTCTAAAATATGTGTTGGGGGCCGCGGGACAACGTGCTGACAGTACGGCACTCTCCTCCTCACCTGTCCACCATCCTTTGGCTGGGGGGAAAGCCCAAAACGAACCGAGGGATGGCGGTAACTGCCTCTGGACCACTTCTATCATATGGGGGGGGTTCCCCCGAGTTGCGCTGGGTACCACTTTTGAGATAGGTATCCCCTAAACCTCCCCCAAAATTTTCGTGGCTTGGCGCCCCCAGTTTGGGCTGCGTAGCTGTTTTGGGACAGTAATCCCAACTTGGATATTGTTGCTCCCTTGGCTGCATCACTGCCCCCTCTTTTCCCCCGGGATGCCAGCAGGCGGGGGACCATTCAATGTCGATCTTTAAAACCTAACTTCAAAGGTTTCATTATGCTCGGGATCGATGGAGGGGTGAACATTATCCTGGGGTTGAGGAGGGAGGGGGCATTGATTGCAGGGGGAATCAACATGAAATGACAGTGGGAGTCGTGTCTAGGGAAATTTGCCCAATGCCTCTATTCGCCACCAGCTCACTTGAAGGTCGTGCAGGGGCGGGGAGTCGCCACCTTGTTGTGCCCATTTGGTCGTCCACTGCTGCTCTCTTCCGTCGGGGTCGACAGAACCATCTTAAAATACACTGCACATGTCCTCCCCTGCCAGTCCCAAAAGCTTGTCTCAGCATGTTGCTGAGGGTTTTGACTGCAGAGACACTTAGAATGGTAGCTGCATGATAAAACATCGGCTGGATCTGGGCCCGGGGAGGTGGGGGGATGGTACCCCACAACAGGAAGTCACAACTCTCTCACAGGCATTTACAGGCAGCACTTCCGCCCAACGCACAAAACGAACGAATCCGGGAGTAGCCCCGTGAAGAGTGGGGGATCTTGTGACAGGGTTTTAAATCCTCTCCTTAGGGGGTACCTTGCTCCCGGGGCAAAATCGTGGCCATTTTGCGGGCGTTTATGTATCTTACCTGCCCAGCCAGGGAAGGAACCCGGGGCCTCAGATCTGAGACATACTGTGTTGGTCCGAGGGGGGCACCAAGCTAGTTTTTACGCCTGGTTTTGAGCAAAAAGCCGGTGCACCAATCAATGAGCGAGCGAATAGCTTTATATAGTACAAGCGAATACACTTTGCTTGCCCCTGCACGGGGGCCTCGTCAGGCCTCGGCGTTGAGTCTGAGTAGACACGTGACCTACATATGGGCCCCTGTTTCTGAAAGGTCAGTTTTTTTACAATTAGATTCCCAATACGGGTGGGGCCCTGTCCACTCAGTTCTATATCCTGAATACGAAATTATTTCAAGGATCTGCCCCCTTGAACTAAATCAAAGATTTCTGGGCCGAGATCTTGGGGCCTATTTCCTTCAAGACTGCGTAATTAGTCCAAACCCTTCGAGCCTGTCGTTCTAATTGCCTTTCCCTTCACTACATGCAAGACATCAGCATAGCGGGGGGGCTGTTACCACTAGAAAGGGAAGCTCACAATTTTCCGCAAAGGATGTTAAACAGGGTGGCGAGCACCCCTCCTTGTCTACCGTTTTCCCGGGTTTTTTAAAGGGAAGAGTAGTGTCCCTGAAACGACACGGGCCTGCCTCCCCAAAGTAGGACCATCCGGGCCAGGGGCTCCTTTGATTCCCTCCGACTATACCCAGAATTGTTTGGGGGGCTGCTACTCAAATGCCTTCCAAGGTCGGGGAAAACGACGATACGGGTTTTTTTGTTGCTGCAGCAATCGGGCTTAGTAAGTGGTTATCACTCTTGCTTCCCACTCCTTTGGTGAACCAAAATATGTGAGAGAGAGGGTCCAATTTCCATAGGGGGGTTTTAACACCTCCTCTCGAAATTTTGGCTAAGCACGGGTCAGCGATATGGGCTCATACTGCCGGGGCCTTGGGCTTTGGAAATTGGTAATTTTAAGCTTCCCCAAAGCTGCGGGGAGTGTCCCGGCCCCTCCACACTTTTTTAAATGACGTCAGTAGGCCCCCCACCACCGCCCACCCCGTCAATCAGGAGTACGTCACACCATCGATGCCCGGGGGCGTGCACCTGTGTTTCTTAAGGGCACGCGGATTTCCCAATCCGTGAGTCTACATCATCACATTTTTCCGACTCAATGCATTTGATCGTTAGCTGGCGCGGGGCAAAAACCGCTGTATACCCGGATGTCCTGTGGGAGCTGATGGGCCCCCGGGAAAGTGAAAAGCCCATAGTTTCTTCTTTTTGGGGGGTTCGGGTGTGCGGTGGCCTCGGCTGCTCTTGCCATTTGCTAGTTGAGCTTGCCCCATACTCAAAAGGTGGTGTGTCCCCGAAGTTGAGCACCACTCCAGCCATTTCCATTTTTTTACCAAGAGGTTTCTCGCATGCTGCAAAATGGCTCTCAAGTATTCCTGTTTCCCCTGCCGGGGTTTTTCGCCTGTATAGTTTCCTAAAAGAGTTGATGCGGTGGTTCGCTCCCGACCTCGTCGTTTAGAACCCCCCGCCCTTTTTGGAGGGTCCGCGGATTTTTTGGAATTGCGCACTCTGCCCCTGGATGAAAAACGTGTTTACTCCTGTTCAGGCCGATCAATCTTCAGATAGAGAGTATGTGGCCCACCATTAGAAGAAACCCGGGAACCCTTCCATTTGGGCCCTCTTTACCCCCCTCTAGGGGGCAGCACAACGTGGGGGCCCTGGATGTTAAGGGGTGACACTGCAAAGGGTCACTGCAAGGTAGGATAGTTCCCCATGGCCCTGCTGCGAGTTTCTTGACCGGAAGGTGGGGCAGGCACCACCCAACAGTGTGTGGGGCTCCTTGTTTGAAACTTTACCTCAAATATCGTTGGGCATTGCATATTCTGCCAGCAGCTTTGGGTTGCTGAGTGAGATGCAAAAAAGGGGTGATGTGCTTTAAAAATTCCACCCACAATAATACACTCTCGTGCTAAGGCGAGGACTCTGCAATGCAGGGTGTGTCTTGGGTTTTGTAGATGTTATGATGGAAGGGGGCCCCAGGTATTCACAAGGGTGGCCTGAAACCCCGACTCCCCCCAAGTCCCCAGGGGGGCTAAACCCGTGAGGTATGTATTTGGGTACAAAACAGCTGTCCCTGCAGGAAAGCCCGGGCCCCGTGCCGAAAAAACCCAGCAAAACCGGGATCTTGGGGACATAGTCGGGACAGCAATTTCTTAAACAAGACGGTCAACCCGATCCTGAATTACTGCCCCAGCAAGAGGGGCTGTTTGCCCCTCAGGCCCTAGTTTTCCCTTTAGGGCCTTTAGGGGTATTTGGACCGAGGTTTTTCCATCGCGTTGTTTTTCCCGAGCTGGAGACTAGTCCGCCCGCTCGAGAAAACCCGCAAAATTTATGGGATCCACTTCTCCTCTTCGCAGAAAAGCACACCTCAGGGGAGTACGACCATCTCCGGGAAACGCTCTGTTTTCCGGGAGTTGAGTGTTCAAATAAATCCTGAACACCTTGATGAGGGGTACGAGTCCCCCTGGGGGGGCCGCTTTGGAGGGGTTCGAAACAGTGAATTATCTGGGCCTGTGGTCGTAGGACTGCAGGGGTTTGGGTTTCTTTTTGTATGCACCGTGGGCTGTTTTTATACCAGGTTTGAGACCGGGATCGCTGGTGAGGTGCCCGTTTAGTCTGCAAAGCCCGTGCCGGGAAAAGGGTGCCGCGTTGTCGTGCTATGGCCGTGGGGGCTCGTTTAGGCAGCCTGCATCGCATGACCCCCTGCACCCTTTTGACCCTCCTGTTTTTCCCCTTTTTCGTTTCTTCTTGAGGTAGGGTGCAGGAGGTTTTTGACCTTTACGCCTGTTAGGCTTCTAGGGGTTGGGAATTCCCGGCATTTCTTGGTTAGCTGCTGAGAATCTGCGGGAGGCAGGGTTTTCTGCACCCACGTTTGATGACCGTCGAGCCTGTTGCCGATTTTGGGGGCTTCCAGACTTCTTGAAAACTGGGGGCCTCTCGGGGGACGAGGATTCCAGGCTGTGTTTCGCCTGAGTTCGGGCATTGTGGAGTGGGGGGCGATGCATTTTTCAGCTTGGGATGCATTCCTCATAGGGGGTGCTGGCTGAGACACCCAGATTACTCTGTTCGGACAGAGTGCCCCAGGTTCCAAACGCTGACACTTTTAAAAAAAGCGAACTGGTTTCTGCGTAAGGTCCCCGACATCGACCTGCCCCAAGAACCAGGTCCCGCTGGGATGCAGTGGGCCTACATGCTGAATAGAACCCGTCGGTGGGGCATTGCCGCCGTCTTTTTCCTGAACGTTTACTGACACCCCCACGGGGGAGCTGCTACGCCCGGGGCATCATCAGCGGGGATCGCATCCCCAAAAAAACCCTTGGTGGGCTTCTGCCAAGTCCGTTTTCCCCCAGGGGGAATGAGCGATCTGCTCCTGATTCTCTTCAGGTGGTAACATTTTTGTTGAGAGGAGTCAATATTTTTTTTCCCCTCAATTAACCATTCTTGAACTTCAGGTTTTGTCGTGATTCCAGGGAGAAACAACCCCATAGTGGGTTTGTGGCCCCATAAGACTTCACCTTGAATTTTAGGTCGGGTTTAGCGGTTTGCCTGTTCCTTGGACGGAGGGGGCTTCTTCTTCTTTCCACATTTCCACCCCTTTGGTTTTTCGGGGGTGCGTGTTTATTTTCCCCACCTGTTTCAATTGCGCTGGCTCCAGGTTGGGGCTGTCAAATCTGCCTACAATGGAGCAGGATCTTCCTCTCCTCTCTCAAATTTTTCGCTAGAAAATTTGCCCCCATTTTCCAATCTGAGTCCTCCCCGTCGTGTTCATGGAGCACGTGGGCCTCTTCTTTTCGGCAAAGGCCTGGCCTTCTGTGATAAGAGTGAACTCCTGAACTAGAGGTGTCAATGGATGCGTAAAAAGAGTCCCTTTTCCCGAAACCCACCAAACCAACAGCATTTGGTGTTTTTCAGGGGGGTCACCCATCCAAGTCTAACCAACCCAACGTTTCTTAACTTTTGCTGATCGGACGAGAAGGGTATTCAGGAAACGTTTTGCCCCCGTGGCTTTATCAAACCAAACAAAGAGGAAGGGGGTAAGGAGTCTGGGGGAAAAGCATTGTCCATATATGAAACAAAGGAAATGAAAATGACAGGATGGAGCCTTATAAACGCCCAAAAGGGGAACGTAGGTCCTAGAAAAGGGAAGAACTCAATGTTGGGAGGTCAGGTCCCCCTCAAACCAGCCGTTTTCACATAGAGTTTTTCGAAGTTATTTTAGGTCTTACCAAATACCCTTGTTTGCAGTGTCTGACAGATTGAAAATTAAAAAGGTTAAAAAAAAAACCACGTTTGTTAGTAAGCACAAGCAACATTAGGTATTTTATTTCGAAACGTTTTGCCTACCAGTAGGCTTCTTCAGTCAGGACGACCCCTCAAAACTTCAAGGGGATGGACTGATTACATCGTCTTTTAAGTATCTTCGCTTTTATCAATTTCTTTCCGACTGAAAACCTACTGTGTACGAAACGTTTTGAAATAAAGAACCTAACTGTTTTTATTGTCTTTCCTAACAACCTGTCGTATTTTTTTTCCATTTTAATTTCAAAACTGTCAACACTGCAACACAAGGGGTCTTTGGGACAGACCCACAATCAACTTTTGGGCAACCTTACTAGTGAAACCGGATTTGAGAGGGACCTGACCCCCAACACGAGTTTTTTACCTCTTCTAGTGACCTAAATCTCACCTCTTGGCGCAATTAAGGGTCCATCCTGCACTTTTTTCTCCATATTGTTTCAACTTGGAACAAACTCTTTTCCAGACTGAGGACTGACCACCTCAAAAATTCAAGGGGGAGGGCTGATTTTTATCGCTCAAGTAACTTCTGCTTCTACAACTTTTCTGTACCGACTGAAGAAGCCACGTTTTAGGCGAAACGTTTTTGAAAAAAAGATACCTAACTTTACATATGTTCTTACCTACACCATTCTGAATACGGTGACCAAACTGAGCAGCATTTTAAATGAGGCCTAGCCAAGGATATAAAGTTAAGGGCAACCGAGGACTTCTTTTTTTTTTTACTTTTAGATAGAACCAAGAATTTTTGTTTGCTTTAAAAGCGAACACTAATGACTTTGTCTTGGTTTTAGATACTGTTAACAAAAACTCCAAATCCTTTTCGCAATCAAATATTAAGACTATATTATTTATTTATATGTGGGATGGTTATTTAACTGTAAACATTTAGAAAATTTGCATTTTTTCAATATTAAACTGCCTGCCACTTCTCCGACCCTTGCATCAGTCTTTCAAAACATCCTGTAGTGCCTAGTCCTCATTTAAATGAATTGGACGGCCTATTTTTTGGGGTCATCAGCAAAATTTTCTTAGTCCTATTTTTTCCCTCACTATGTCGTTTTTGTAAATTGTGAACACAACGGGCCCAACACTGACCCCTGAGGGGAAAACGCGTGATTCCCCCATTCGATTTTTCCCCATTTAGGCAAACTCCTGCTGTTTTTTTTTTTCAGCCCTTTCCCTACCCAGGAAAAAAAAAAATTTTCATCCAATTCCCCGTGCTTAAGTTTCCTTTAAAGCCTCTGGTGGGAAATCTATCGAAAGCCTTTCGAAGTCCAATCCAAACATATTCATACCATGACTACCCCCTCAAACACCTTAGGAAAAAGGTTTTAAATTCCTAAACAGAACGCCCCTTTTTAAAACCGTTTGAGATCATTTATAATCTTGCCTACAAAAGGGTACGAATTTCTTTGGCAATTTTTGATTCCAAAAAATTTTCCCCCTATGGAGGAAGGCTTATTGGCTATAGTTCGAAGCCAGGACCTCCCCTGCCTTTTAAACCCCGGATTACATTTGCCATTTTTTCCCCTTATAAGACACGCCAGTTTGTGTATAGTTAAAAAGATTACCAAAAGGTATGATAAGTTCCTCTTTGTTAGGTAAGACACATATGCAACAGTTAGGTATCTTTATTTCGAAACGTTTCGCCTACACAGTAGGCTTCTTCAGTCGAGTACAGAAAAGTTGATAGAAGCAGAAGATACTTGAAGACGATGTAATCAGTCCATCCCCCTTTAAAGTTTTTGAGGTGGTCAGTCCCTCAGTCTGGAGAAGAGCATTTTTTCCGTTGACTGAAACAATATGAAGTTGAAGTGACAGGATGGGCCTTTATAGTGCCAGGAGCTGAGACGTAGGTTGCTTTGGGAGGCAGGTCCCTCTCAAACCCAGCCGTTCTCACTAGTAGAGGTCGAAGTTGATGGTCTGTACCAAGATACCCTTGTGTTGCAGTGTCTGACAGAATGAACATTAAAATGGTATAAAATACCGACAGATTGTTAGGTAAGACACATATGCAACAGTTAGGTATCTTTATTTCGAAACGTTTCCCCTACACAGTAGGCTTCTTCAGTCGAGTACAGAAAAGTTGATAGAAGCAGAAGATACTTGAAGACGATGTAATCAGTCAACGGAACAATGCTCTTCTCCAGACTGAGGGACTGACCACCTCAAAACTTTAAGGGTGATGGACTGATTACATCGTCTTCAAGTATCTTCTGCTTCTATCAACTTTTCTGTACTCGACTGAAGAAGCCTACTGTGTAGGCGAAACGTTTCGAAATAAAGATACCTAACTGTTGCATATGTGTCTTACCTAACAATCTGTCGGTATTTTATACCATTTTAATGTTCAAGTTCCTCTTTACATTCCATTAACACCCTTGCAAACAGTTCATCACGGCCTGGGGATTTGTTAGGTTTTAGTTTCTCTATTTGTCTGAGGATCATGTCACTAGTTACCGCAATCATGCATAGTTCATTATCGTCCTGTTCTATATAATCTATTATTTCAAGAATATCGCTAGTATTTTCCTGGGTGAAAACTGAGAGGAAGTAGGTATTGAGAATTTCACACATATCCTTATCACTGTCAGTGATTTGACCAGAGTTACTCTTAATGGGCCAATTTCTTGTCCCTAATTTTACTTCTGTATACCAGAAAGAACCCTTTTGGTTAGTCTTTGAATCCCTTGCGACCTTAGCCTCATAACCCCTTTTTTTGCTTTCTTATTCCTTTCTTCATTCTCTTTTTAAAACTGAATATTTTGATTTCTTAACTGCCCATCCCCTCTTTTGATACGCCTATATATGCCTCTCTTTTGACCAATGAGATGTTTTTAAATCTATTGTTCAACCTTTTGGGGATCATTTTTGTTAGATCTAATTTCCCTACTCGGAACAAAAGTTGTCGGGCAGCTAGAATTAGCTCTGAAAAACGTCGTATTGGCAACCAAGATTACCTACCTGACCCATAGTCAGGACATCCCAATTTTAAACCCACCCAGGTAATTTTTCAGTCCCATGAAGTCGACCAAGCGAAAATCTGGGACAGAGAAATTTTATTGCAGTTATCTGGTAATTCCATGATATATTGAAACTAAGTGATTTGTGATCACTTTCCCCAGCTCATCATTAACCTCAAGATTATTAATTAGTGATTCTTTGTTTGGGAAGAACCAAGTCAAGCAGACTGTTTCCTCTAGTTGGTTCTGTCACAACCTGTTCTAAAAAGCAATCTCGAACCGTATCAAGAAAGTCACTAGACTCAAGATTTCCCTTTTCATATTGTTCCAATCAATTTGTCTAAAGTTAAAAACTCCCATTATCACAACATTTTCATACCTAGGTGCCTTATTTTTATTTCGTCCCATAACAGCTTACTGAACTCCCTAACAAGGTTTGGGGGCCTATAAACACACCCAAAATTAATTTGCACGTCCCTCGAGAAACTGTAGCCAAACAGATTCGTGTTCGATGTTTCTAATCTTATATCATGTCTAAGACAACAATTTAAATTTTTTTCTGACATACATCGCCACACCACCACCCCTCCTGTTGACCCATCAGTGTGGAATAGTTTATAACCCTGTATGTTGAATTCAGAAAGGTATTTCTCTATCTTTTAGTTGAGCCCGGTCTCTGTTATACCAATAATATCTATATTATCTACACTTGCAAAATAATCTTAAACTCATTATATTATTCTGAGACTCTTATTTTTGTGTATAGTAAACCTAAGGGAGTTAGTTCACTCGTTGCCCTCTACTATCTCTCTTTTGTTTGTTTGATCAATTGATTTGCCAAATTACTAACTAATTTTTTTTTGAATATTGTCTTTTAAAAAATATCCCGTGAGGTACCCGGTTAATAACTGCTGCTGTTTTTAACCCTACTACTGCAGTCTGATTGTTTCCCACACAAAACACCCATACCTCTACAATCTATCAGTTTATAAATTCCTATGACAAGTCATCAATTAACTCTCAATTGTATTGGCTAATGGAACACTCCATCCCCAGGGAGACGTACACCCTCTTCCTTGCATACATGGTCTCACGTTTGCAAATGAATAGGTCCCAGTTATCCAATGGATTGGGATTGCAAGTTCCTTGCAGTACTTGTCTAGCCAGCAATTTATACAGTTGCCCTAGACATCCATTCATTGAAAACTCCCTTTCTAGGCAAGATGGCTACATATGCTGGGATCCTCCCTTAGACCTAACTAATTCGATGGCTAACCTGTAACGTTATCCAGCAGATCCTCTCTCCTGCCTTTCCTCAATGTCATTAACCCAACATAGACAGATATTGAGCTCGTGTTCCCATTACCTGATCATAATTTGTATCCTACTGCTTACTATGTCTTCAACTCAGCTCCAGGGACACACTCTCTGTCTGACCTTTCTGTCTCTGTTACAATAATGCACGGTCCATATATCTTACCTGAGAATCTCTTCCTACTATTATAAATAATCTTACCTAGATTAGCAGGGGAATCAGTGGTACCTTCAACCTTACTAACCACTGATGTATACCATCGTCTTGCGAGATAGAACAGAGAATCGAGTTCCTACCTTCATATCTTCTCTATTACTTCTTCTTCTTCCTTCTTCCTGAACTGGTGAACCAGTTGCCACTTAGAGCGGCTGCCACTTATTCACTGCTAGGTGGACCATTCCTACCTTACAGCTAAATCCTCTCACACTCGGCTCCCAATACTATCTATGGAAGCTTCAGGTTCCACATAATTCCTCACTTAAGAATGAAGAGTAGAATGCTCCTTCTTAACACTTTAAATGTGATTCTCTAAAAACACTCCAAACAAGCCATGGGCTGGTTAACACCCCAAGCTATTCCCAGAATCTTAGGAGGTATGACAGCAAGTGACCACCTGACCTAAGCGTTCGGTCCACTGACCTCAGGTATGACCACTGACCTCAGCGCGTACTGGACTTACTCCTCCCACCAAGTCTGTTATATATAGTTTCCCATTTTAGTTCTTTTTACATTATGGGTGTTTGTTTTGTGTGGATTGTTGTTATTTTAACTGGACCTGATTTGACTTCGTTTGTAATGTAATGTTTTCTTAGGCTCTCGCCATTTCTTTTAATCTGCTATTCTGTGAGGACTGCTTGTCGGTTTGTAATTTGTTGGTATTTTTCTCTTGCTTTGTTGACGAACTGTTCACTTGACACTGATTGATTATGCCACCAAGTCAGAAACTTAACCTCGTCTGTAACCGAACACAGCAGAGTGTCGCTTCCACCCGTATTAATTGAGAAACAATGGTCTGCATGGTTTTTTTATTGACTCTATTCACTCTGGGTTGTCATGTTATACGGAAAACGTTATTTTCTCTTTTCGTATATAACATAATGTAATGAGGATAAAGTGGAATATTACCAATTAAATGATTACCTTATATTGACATTAAATGTTAATTCTAATTTATTTTTCTTTATTTTCAGATTTTTAATATGTCGAGAGGCTGATAAATTCACCAGACATATTTTGCTATGTCTGCGGGCATGTCATCCCTTCAGATTCCCGGAGCAACTATTTACTCCTTTATTGAAGCGGCTGTACTTTGCTTATTTTGGCTGCAAAACTTGGAGATCAATCAAACCATTTGCACACACAAAGCTTGCAAGAGCTGCATAGTAAGCTTCAAAAATGTTGGTAATTGGAAAAAAAACTTAATGTGTTCCTTTGGAGAACCAATGGTTTATGACGGGACAGTTGACCCACCATGATGACTGCTATTTTGTATGACTAAAGTTGCTGGATTAACAAGAAGACTAAAGAGATCGCATAATTACCCAAATATTCCTCAAGTAATAAGGCTCTGTTCCTCCCTCTCAAGCTATTCCTGTACCTGTGCCCAACTGAGACATGGTAAATTTTATCGGGTTCTGATACCAGGTATTGGAAAGGAGATGGAAGTAGACTATGGAACATCAACAAATGTCGATCCCAAAACCCTTCTACCAAGTTGAGCTCATAATAAATGGGTGAGAGACCTTAACCTTCCAAAAGAAAGTGCACAGTTAATTGGCTGTGGATCTGTAAGGAAACACAGGCGTCTAGCTCCTGGAACAACTTTCGCACGGTTACCGTCATTCGATGAAGGGAATTCCCTCGTTCTCTGACAGAGAGAAAACTTTAGTTTTCTGTTCTATATTTCTGGACTGTATTGAAAAAATAGGGATGTCATACAAAGTAGATGAATGGAGACTTTTCTGTGTATTCGTCTATATACAGTTTAAAGGTTGCACTTCTCTACAATGGCAACACAGCTGATCTGGCCAATTGGCCACAGTGTCCTAAGGTCTCAGAAAACTTGTACGCATATATGAAGGTCATCAATATCTGTAATCAAGTACCAGAATTCAACATTTTTCTCATTTTGTGGTGATTTTTTAAATGTATTGCACTCCTACTAGGTCTTCAAGGCGGATACACCAAGTTATCCCTGTTTTCTGTGTCTTTGGGATAGTAGCGCAGACAGCCAGCTCTATGAACAAAAAGACTGGGCCACCATGAACCAGCTTTTTACCCGGAAATCACAACGTGAAAACTGTGCCACTTAGTTGACCCCAAGAAAATTTGCTGCCACCACCTCCACATCAAATTGGGTTATGAAAAATTTTTGTGAAAGCCCTTGAACAAGACTGAACTGCTTTTCAAGTACCTGGAGTCAAAGTTCTTGGTAAGTGAGGCAAGCTTAAGGCAGGAATCTTTGTTTGGCCCTTCCCCAGTTTCGGGAAACTGATGAAGGGACAAGCATTTTGATGAAAGCTTTAGCAGGTGGGAGAGTGAATGTATGGGTTTTTTCATTCAAGCAGTATTGTCCACTACTTCCTGCAGGAATCAGGCGCTTTCTCAAATAAAAAAAAAATATAATCCAAGACCTGATTTCAAGTTGTCAACAACTTGGGTCTAGAATGAGTAATGAAGATTGGCTTTTGCACTCACATCTTGATATTTGCCCACAATTGTGGGGATCTACAGTGAGAACAGAAGAGCGGTGCCATCAGGATATTTGCCCTTGGAACTCGATTCCAAATGGGAATGTCAACATGTTGGCGGATTACTGCTGGTCGTTGATAACGTAATGGTCTCGATACACAGCACAAGCGAAATCATAAAAAGCGGGTCCTCATTCTTTTGATTCAGCATGTAGGCTAACCATTAGGAGCATATTTTTTAATATAATCATTTGATTTGGTTTCATGTTGATTTGGAATTCTTATGTTCTTTTAAATAACAGAATGTTGCTTTTCCATGATTACTGGCCTAATTTTAATAAATTAACTATTGTTTTAAAAATTCACATTTTTAATTATCAATAATGTGCTTTTTATTCAAAATCTTTACGTGATTCAGCATAATGGTTGTGTTATTTACGTCAGCAGCCCAATAATATGTAAGATCGCAGCATGATTAAATAAAAATTAATAAATCCCATTTACAGGACCAGTGTTATTTTATCTGGAGTCGATCCACGACTTCATGGATCCAAATTTCATTACCTAAGTCAACATGATATTTATCTTCATTATCTTTACATTATCATTCGGGTATTCCCGGGTAGAACCCGTTCCAGCCTTCAAGAGAAGTTCTCTTATTTATGTTTGTGTTGATTTCCTGGTATGAAGGCTCATTGTTTTTTTGTTGCCACCTTGAGTCATACCATGTGAACACAAGCTACTGTGAGCGTCGACTCTGCCGCTACACCGTCTAGTTCACTAGCAGCTAGTTTCATATTAGTAATAACATCACACTAGCAGCTAGTGTCATATTAGTGACAGCAATGATATTAGCAGCGAGTTTCATATGAGTGATCAGCAATCACACTAGCAGCTAGTTTCATATTAGTAATAGCAATCACACTAGCAGTTGTTTCATTTAGTGACATTAATCACACTAGCAGCTAGTTTCTTATTAGTGACAGCATATCACACTAGCAGCTATGTTCATATTAGTGGCAGTATTCACCTAGCAGCTAGTATTCTTATTAGTGACAGCAATCACACTAGCAGCTAGTTATTTTAGTGACAGTAATCTACACTAGCAGCTAGTTTCATATTAGGGACTCTATCACCCACTAGCAGCTAGATTTCTTATTTAGTGAAATCAAATTCACTGCAGCTTGTTTCATAATTAGTGACTTCAATTACACTAGCAGCTAGTTTCTATTAGTTTTTTTAAAAAAAAGTTACATCAATCCACTAGCAGCTAGGTTTCATATTAGTGACAAGACTATCACACACTAGGCATTCTAGGTTCATAAATTAGTGACATCAATCACTCTAGCAGACTAGTTTCATTTTTAGTGAACATTCAAATCACATAGCAGTCTGTTTCATATTAGTGAACTCAATTAACACTAGCAGCTTGTTATATTTAGTGCATCAATCACACTAGCAGCTAGTGTCATATTTAGTGACCAATTATCACACTAGCATCTAGGTTCTTATTAGTGACATCAATCACACACTAGCAGCTAGTTTCATCTTAGTGACAATTATCACACGAGCAGCTAGGTTCATATTAGTGACAGCAATTACACTAGCAGCTAGTTTCTTATTAGTGACAATTATCACACTAAGCAGCTAGTTTGATAATAAATTTTTATGTTTGTTATATAATGATTTTATAAAACTCTAAACTGATCATTACCAAATTTAAAGTTATATACGGAAATATGAAAGTAAAGGGATCCTTCATTTTATCCGCAGTATTTGTCATGTACACTTGTGACGCATCTCTTTACTACACTTGAAAGACATTATAATGTTTTGTATTCTCATGATCTTACCTTCGGGTATAGTTATTCTGATTCTTTTCGATGAGCATAATTTTATAAACTTATTTTTTCGAGTAAGTTTCTGAATGTGTTACGCAAAATGGTCTCCATCACGAGGTTCACTTGCGCCACTATCGGGTCTGACACTTCATCTAACATTATAAAGCCGCTTTATTTTATTATTAACCATGTTTTTATATGTTTAATGTTCGATTATTGAGTCGATGTAGTTAACTCTAACACCGAAATCTGTTCCCTTGGTAGTGATTTCGTTGTTTTGTTCCAAAGGGAAATTTGAGATTCAAAAAAAAATAACCTATTACGTAGCGTTCAACCTATTACTAACTTTTTTTTCATTAATGTATCAGAGTCCTCATTAAAGCGTATTCCATGGCAGAAACAATATGTGTGATGGTTCTTCTAATTTAATATCATCGCTTAACATATGTCTTCCTTAAAAGTCATCGAGGTGTAGCCGGAGGCTCGTACATATGCAGGTACTTTCACACCCCTGCAGTTACACCACTTCCTCTGCTAACTTACTCTTCTGACTAATCCTATTTCAAAACATTGTCCCAACTGTCCATACCTGAATTCTAAACGATAGGGATTTGTATAAGAAATAATATATATCCCAACTCCCCCCCCCCAGTACGACTTAGCACATTTTTAATTTAGCATTATACATTTACAAAAATTATGCCATATAATAATGAATATCTGAGACTACTAATCCTCAACTATTTTACGTAAGCATACGATTATATAATGCCAAACACACCAGTGTGGGTCACTGTCTAAGCTGTCTGGGAATTGCGTGGTGGTGTTACTTGCAGCACCATGGTCTGCTGTAGTTGTTTTGAATCTCAGGTTTTAAAGTGTTGAAAATGGGATTCTACTGCTTCAGGAGGAAAATCGGAGCTGAAGCTGCGCCTAGATGGATTTGGGAGTGAGTGTGAGATGGTTCGGAGCTGGTGAGAATAAAGTGATACCCAGCTGTGAGTTACAAGAGTTGCAAGTCGCTTTTAGGTGGAAAAGTGGTTCACAGATCAGGATGAAGGAAGATAAAGGAAGGTTAATAGAGAAAAGTTGTTGATGGTAGGAAATTCGATTCTCTGTTCTCCAAGACGAGTGTACTTCAGTGGTTAGTGAGGTTAAAAGTTCCCAATGACTTTCTGCCTAATCAAGGTAAGAATATTCTAATTGTAGGAGATTCTCACGTAAGATATATGAACCGTGCTTTTTGTAACTAGTGATATGAAGGACAGGACAGTGGCGCTGGGCCTCCCAGGGCAATCGGAACAAGCCCATTAATCTGTCTAAGTGCTGGGTGAAATGACATTCAGGAAGGAACATGAGGACAGGAGCTGCGGCTATAAGTTACTGGTCAGCATAGAAATTGTAAGGTCTAAGGGTGGGATCAATCATATGTAGCATGTTACCTAGTAGGTCGAATGGGAAAATGAAATGGATGGTTAGGGCAATTGTAATAATTAGGCTGGCCAGACAGGTACTGCATGGAAACTGCATCCCATTCATTGATAACTGGGGAAATCTTCTATGTTCAAGATTGATATGCATGCAATGGATGAGGTTAATCTCTCTCTGAGGTTGGAGTGGTGTATAGCCAATTCGATTGAGAGGAATTTATATGATAAATTTATAGAGGTATGGGCGTTTGCTGCGATAACAAGTCAGGCTGACAGCTTTATGGGTTTAAATTTAAATGTAAATAGCGTGCTAAAACAAGTATACAAACATAGGCAGACATCATCAGCAATGGTGTTAAATCCGAAAAAATTCAGAATTCAGGAAGGATGTAGGATAAACACGGTTTGATTAATAGAGGTGTGGATGAGTGGAAAAAAAAATCCGAGATTACCGTCATAGAAGCTAAGAAGTTGTGTAGTTTTAATAAATAGGTTGGGATAAATACATGAATGGGTGTGGTGGGGTGTGAGCTGGGACCTGACTAGCTGTGCCATCTAGGGTCGTAATGCCGTGCTCCTCCCTTAAGTGACGTGACCTGATTGACTCGGTCATGCGCATTGGCTTAAGCCGGTGGGAGAATTGGACCTGTATCGCATAGGCCAGTAGGCCTGTTGCAGTGTTCCTTCTTTCTTATTCTTTATGTGTCTGGATAATCATGTAGTTTGATATATGCGAGACAGCATATCTAAGCTAGTAGATAGTCACTGGTTTTCTAAATGTATTATAATATTGGATAATTGTCAAATATAGACTAATTATGTATCTTTGTTGGCTTGCAAAGAGTAACGTAACCTTTATTCGGCGCATGTACACACCCTATTGTAAAGGCTATCTCCCCCAACCAGCGAAACCAGGGGCTAGGGTAATTCGCGTTGACGATGGGGCCCCCCCCATAATTTCAATCAGTACTCAGTTCAGAAATTGAGGAAGTTGGTTTTGGCAAACGCAGAGGTTATGTGGGGATTCCACTCACCTGTCTGCCCTTGTCTTTCCCATTTAGAGCTGGTTGAATGCACGGTCTGCTCGTCTAGTGGCTTCTTTTCTGCCTTGCTTACCGTTGGAGTGCATAATAACTATTGTTGTACATAGTGTATATACTTCTGTTCTAAATTGGTGCAAGGATAATCACAAGTCCAAAAGGTCTTTCTGCTGTGTTTATTTGCTCCCTTTACACCCAGGATATCAGGCCTTTTGGGGACTCTGGGTTGTAATAATTTCATTCTCTTAATTCGTTTTATTATTTTAACCCGGGTTACACTATTTAACGATCTTCCATTTATCCAATCGTGACTTCGTGAATCCTCAGTAAGTTTCTTCATGAGATGTGGACCTTGACTCTCGGTCATCGATTACGAGAATCCATTATCAGATCAGAAATGGATTTGGTACAAAGAACACACATAAATATCCTTCCTTATCCTAATATTTGTTTACATAATAATAAATTTGATCACTATCTCAATCCTTGCAAAATTATATTTGTTATATCTGCAATTTTGTGGAGTGTCAGTTTAAAGTGGTGTGTGAGATGTGCCTGGTTTGTTAGGTCATAGTTTGTCAGGAAACAGAAAAGTGTTTCCATGACGGCAGGTGGAGCTTTGGTCGTTGACCGAGACCTTTAGCTGGCTTACGGTCCACTTCTCTTTAAAAATATGGTTCATGTATATAGCCATAAAAATAATACCTGGAAAGATTCTTAGCTAAGACTTTATCAAAACTAATATACTGTTGGGTCTGACCTTCTTTGATATTAAATTTGAAGTCGATATGAGGTAACACTTCTGGATTTTATCACTGATGAATAATCTGTAACCATGCTCATCACTGATGAGATCTTTCACCATGCTCATCACTGATGAGACTCTTTCTCTATGCTCATCTCTGATGAGATCTTTCACATGCTCATCACTGAGGAGTCGTTCACCATTGCTCATCACTGATGAGATCTTTCCCACTATGCTTCATCACTGATGAGATTCTTTCACCTGCTTCATCACTGATGAGATCTCTTCACCATGCTCATCATGATGTGATCTTTTTTTTTCACTATGATCATCACTGTGAGATCTTTCCACCTTGCTCATCACTGATGAGATCCTTTCACCTGCCTCATCTCTGGTGAGATCTTTCTCTATGCTCATCACTGATGAGATCTTTCACCATGCTCATCCTGATGAATGTTTTCACCATGTCTATCACGATGTGATCCTTCACCATGCTCATCACTGATGAGATCTTTCTCCATGCTCATCACTGTTGAGATCTTTCACTATGCTCATCATGATGAGATCTTTCACCATGCTCTCACTTGATGAATCTTTTCACACATGCTCATCAACTGATGAGATCTTTCACCAGCTCATCATGAATGAGATCTTTCACCATGCTCTACCTAACATCACCTAAGATGGATGCTTAAAGTTCAGGTGAGAATTAATAAATAGCATTTGAGGGACATACAACAACCCGGTGCTCATCGGTTTTTACACTAATCGATATTAAATTGTCTGCTTTGTGTCTTCTTTGTTCTGGGCATCATGTATGAAAAGCTTCCCATATCAGCCCAGCTCCAGTGGTGTCAGCGTCTGATAGCAAGGGGGACTGGGTCGGATAACAGTCACTAAAGGTAAATGGTACAGTTCATAAAAAGTAAAGAATTCTGATATTTCTTTTGAAGATGCACCGTGGTATATGTGTACGTACGTGAATTTTTCCTGGACTAGGGTTTTCTCGTGTCGACCAGTCTTTGATCTTGTTGTAGTTAGCATCCGCCCCACTTGCCACTACCATCTATAAATAAAGAAGAATATGTAATTTGTGTAAACCAGCTTGGACCAAATATTAATCTTATTACTTTTAGGTACCCATTCAATATGCCATCTTGTGGTCGCTACATTTAGTTAATCTGTAGATTTCATGGACTTGCCTGTTTCTTTTAATACCACAGTATGAGCCAGTGGCCACAGACGGCTTTTCACTGCCGTTGTAAAGAAGCAACTCTTTCAAACATGACCTGGCTTGCTGGGACTCTGAATAGTCTGCATTCATTCAGAATGGTGTCTAGAACCCCAGTTATTCCTTCATAAGACCATTCACATCAATGCCGAATACACGTCTATTCCTCCCTCTGAGAGATATCCCCGCGAAACTAGTATGAGTAAACAGAAAATGAGATATTTTTGATCTTCTTGTAAATGCGATCCACGCATGTTCTGTCTTCTACTTAGTACGGCAAAGGTCCTAATAAAGTTCATTTAACTCATGGAGATTCTGGTGGATCAGTGTTATCAGTTACTTCATACTATAAACTTTCAGGAGTTATAACACGTGGAATAAATACAGCAAAAGTCCTCTCTATGTGTACTTGTTTAATGCTGACTCAATCTGGATATGTCATCTTGTTCTTGTTTGTCTACGAGAAAGGGCCAACCAAGTTAACCACGCAGAAGTAACAGACAATCCAAGCAGATTCATCGTTTCTCGCACACATTGGGACCCCATTAAAAACATTATTGCTTTAATGTACATTTCCCCTTCATCCACTGTATTCAGCAGGTATGTGCTGCCCACGTTTTATACTGATCATCTGTCTTACAACCGAGGTTGGCTTGTCTGCAGTCTCGACACAGCTAATTATGTGCTTTTTATCGGTTTGATCAAGTGGTGTTATACTTGCCAGTACATAACAAAAGCTGTCTGCACTGTCAAATCTCGTGTTTCTTGTTAATCTGGAAATTGATTTCTATAAAACGAACAAATGAAACTGGTCTATATGTACGTGGCAGAGAAATGAAATTTAAACGAATGAATCACCAGTGTACATAATGAATAATACCCTGGAAAAACATGTCTGGAACACGGTCCCCCCTCCCCCCCCCTTTCCTTTCGGACTACCACAGCACATCTGATCCTCTTAAACTCTTCCTGATAATTTAGACCATGATTAAATAGGATTTCATCAGTTTATTGACACGTATCTTAAAACATGTTGTACGAAAGAACTACATGTGTTGCCCAATATCTTACGTTATGGGTTAATTCTGACTTCAGATTTTTTTTCCAGTATGCTATAATACCCTATAAAGTTTTCGTTTATTAAGCGGCAATTTTACTGTTGTGTCCAGTTCGATGTAAGAACATGAGGTTAACTAAAGATGTGTTTATAATGTGAGCATATCAAGCCGCTAGAATATTTACATACTAATGTGTATGTTTTATAAGGCATTATAATAAAAGGCGAATATTTAATTACTCACTATTAGTTTGTTAAGGTGGGTCTCCTAACAGTCCTCCAGAAACTACAGCAGCTGGTCTGTCTATTATTTGTAAGGTTATTGCTGTACTTATTATTGTAAGGTTATTGCTGTACATATTATTGTAAGGTTTACTTTGCTGTACATATTTATATTGTAAGGTTACTTGCTGTACATTTGGAGATATATACTGGACGTGATACAACGATATTGGGTGTCCGCTGTATAGTGTCTTCTTAACAAGTGTCAGAAACTCTCAATCGATCAAACGATGTTCTGTACTCATTTACAGTGGTTCAGCATCGCCTGTAATCTTACTAAACGTAGTTACATAACGGTCACTTATCTCGGGAGTTACCACTTTAATTGAATAACCTCTTTTGGGAGGAAGAAAATCGCCTTAATTTCATCAGCATAATGTGTCGTTTGTTAGTGGTCAGGAGAATATCTTTCTATTTTATACCATAATATTACCATTATTTTTTCTCATTTCTTTCAACTAAATTAATAATTCAGGAGACACAATCCTTTAATATAGTTTAATGTTACTCAGATTAAGCAATAATCAATGAAACTACACATTTTCTTATTTAATAAAAAATATATTTTTTCCAGTTGCTTGTGGGCATCAGTAAATTATTAGCCAATGAATATAAGTTCCTTTCAAATGGACCTTCTTGAGTGTGTGTGTGTGTGGGTGTGTGTGTGTGATGTGTGAGTGTACTCACCTATTTGTGATTGCAGGGGTCGAGTCACAGCTCCTGGCCACCGCCTCTTCCACTAGTTGATACTCGGTCCTCTCTCTCCCGCTCCATGAGCTTTTTCTACCTCGCCTTAAACTATGTGGGTTCCCCGCACTCCACTACGTCCCTTTCTAGGCTATTCCACTGGCCTGACAACTCTATGATGAAGAGAATTACTTCCTAACATCCTTTATAGTCGTTATCATGCCTCCCCTGACCTCCTGTCCTCCAGGGTCGTCAGTCCGATTTCCCTACCTTTCTTCATTAGGACATTCCTCTTAGCTCTGGAACTAACTTTTGTCGCAAAACTTTGCACTTTCTTGTGGCTTCTTGACGTGTTTTATCAAGTGGGGGTTCCAAACTGGTGCTGCATACTCAGTTATGGGCCTCACGTACCACGGCCCGTTACAGTGTCTTGATACGATGCTTACTATAAGGATATCGGTCGCTGTTCTCAGGTTTTCCAGGCGCCCATATGCTGCTTCAGTTTCTGGTTTGCTGTGTGCTTCCGGAGACATGCCTCGGTGTTATACCACCCCAGATCTTTCCTCCTCGTGATTGAGGTTTGGCAGTCTTGGCCCCCTAGCCTTACTCCGTCGGCGGTTTTCTGTGCCTTCCGTTCTTCATGACTTTGTTTTGGGTGGTTAAATTCGAGAAGCCAGTTGTCTGGACCAGTGTGTCAGTCTGTCATGGTCTCTTTGAAGTCCTGCCTGATCCTCTTTGATTTAATGCTCCTCATTAACTTAACTCTTCATCTGCGAACAGGGACAACTTCATGAGTCTAATCTTCCATTCATGTGTTCACCCATTTACCATAATATCGACTGGTCCTTGGGACCGACCCTGTGGGAAACCGCTCGTCAAGGTGCCACTGGGTACCTCATCACGTTTACCTTGACTCGTTTTGCCTCACTGAGGTATTCTCTGATCCATTGCAGTGCCCTTATTGTAATATGCGCTGAGCCTCTTGCTTCTGCAATAATCTCTGGTGAGGTACATGATGTGTCAAAGGCCTGTCTTGGCAGTCCTAAGAAGATGTAATCAACCAACCCCTCTTCTCGTGTCTTACCTTCTGTTACTTTTTTTTTGTACACAGGGTTTGACAGGGTTAAGGATCCCTACTTTATTGACAAGTTATTTAAGTTAAGGTTTTCCATACTTTATTGGCAAGCTACAGAGCTATTCCCTAACATCAGATCTTTTGTAAGCATTTTTATTGTTATGAGAACATACCAAGTAGGGAACAGGATGAAGTTGGAGGCATCTGTGGGGGCCAAGCATCTTTGCCAAAACATTTTCCAAGTATCTACCTCCTCACAACCACGACCATCAAGGACATCAACCAGTAGTTGAAGGACTAGCCTCATCTCTGCAGGGGTATACTAATCCTTGTAATAGGCAACTAAAATTTTATGTGGGGGCGGAAACATCTAGAGGACCTCCTAACACGCTTTTCTGAAACACCAATATTGAAGCAGGACTGTACAGATACAATGTAAATGCCTGTGTAGCATCGCAATTCACACAACTTTTAATTAACTATGTAGAACACTCAAGACTTATTGCCCACAGATGTCAACACTCAATACAGAAGTATCCTGGGGAATCATCGCTTATTCTATACCAACAATTACAACCAGAACAATGGCTTCTATAGAACATAGCCTGAACCATCGCCAAGAAATTCTTCATCGCTATCCCACAATAAGAATATAGAAACACTGCAGAAGGTCTAACAACTTGTCAATACACCTGCCAAGTACCCATGTCTCTTAGCCCCGCCCGGTGGATCGTCGGACTGCAAGCATTCTCCACCTGACTCAACATTCTGACTGATAAATACTCTCGTTACCTTCCACCCCAGGTAGATGTGTGTGACTGAAATAGCCACTGTGTGGGTGAAAACGTTGTCAATAATGGTCACATTATACTGCATTTTTTGTTTATATTTCCCATTGTGTCGTATTTTATACCATTTATTACCTTTATAACCATCCTATACCACGCTTACCCTCTCCCATACACATCTATGACCACTTACCCTACCCTACATACATCTATAACACTTACCTCTGGAGGTCATTACGGGGATCAACGCCCCAGCTGCCCGGTCCATGACAGGTCTCCTGATGGATCCAGGGCCTGATCAAAACCAGGCTGTGTTACTTGTGGCCGCACGCAGTCCAACGTACGTGCCACAGCCCGGCTGTATCCAGGGCACTGACTTTTGGTATCTGTCCTGCATATTCTCTTGAATGCCTGCCAGGGGTTTATTGGCATTTCCCCTAATCGCTTTGATGGGAGGCTGTTGAACATGGGTCTTGGGCCGGTCACTTATGGTTTTTTCCCTTAGTGTACCAATGGCGCCCCTGCTTTTAATTGGGGGCTTTTAGTATCGCCTGCCCTAGTCTTTTACTTTCGTGGGTAGTGATTTCTGTGTGGCAGATTTGGTGATCCATTCCTTCCAAGATATTTCAAGTGTAGATTATGTTATTCTCTCTTCTCCTGCTGTCAACGAGTACAAGTCAAGTGCTTCCAAGCTTCCTCAGTAGTTAAGGCACTTGTACAAAACTTATTCGTGCAATATAAAGGCATCTTGTACACGGGTCTCTAGATTTGCCAATTTCACCTGCTTTGAATGGAGATGTTTAATGCTACAGCAGTATTCCAGCTAGAGAGAACAAGTGATTTGAAAAAGAGCATCATGGGCTTGGCATCTTCGTTTTGAAAAACGTTTTCATTATCCGTCCTATCATTTTCTTTGCACGTGCGATCAGTGGCACTGTTGAGATCCTTGAAAGTGAGATCTCATATTTACTACTCCCAGGTCCCCTTACATATTTTTCCGCTCTATTGTATGACCGAGTCTGTAGTATACTCTGTTCTAGTTATTAATCTCCTCCAGTTTTCCATAAACGGAGTAGATGGAATTTGTCCTCATTGAACATCATATTGTTTACCGTTTGCCACTGGAAACTTTGTTAATATCTTTCTTGGAGGTTATACCGCGTCCTCACAGATGACTGCCTCATGCAGATCTGTATCATCGAAAGGAGATACGTGCTGTGAATGTTATACCTCTGTTTATGTCTGATATGAGGATGAGGAATAAGGTGGGGTGCGAGTATGTGGCCTTGTGGAACAGAGCTCTTCACTATTGCAGCCTCCGATTTAACTCTGTTAACCACTACTCTTTGTTGTTCGATTTGTTAAGAGTTGAATATCCATCTCCCCACTTTACCAGTTTTCATTTAGCACGGTATTTTATGGGCTATTACGCGATGATCGCATTTGTAAATTGCTTTTGCAGTCTTGGTATATTTCATCTGCATTTGATTTTTCTTCCAGTGGCATCAAGGCCATGGTCATAGTGTAGCAGTAGGTGTGAGAGGCAGAGCGACCTGCCCTTAAACCATGTTGACCTGGATTTTGATGATTGTATGATGTGGGACGTATTGTATTGGTCTATAGTTCTTAGCTATATGCTTTGCTGCCACCTTATGGTGGGGGGTTATTCCGTTGTTTTTAAGTGACTGTGGAATTTCACCATGTTTCACCCAGGGTTTCTTGCAGTTCTTAACGAAAACAGAGTTATCAGGAGGCTGGCCCGGGGTGAGTGCTTGGGCAAGTTGTCATAGGCTTTCTCGAAATCTATCGGAGTTAGGGTAATGTCGGTAATTGGCATACATTTATGGATTTTGACGGCTCATTCATGAAGAAATCATTGGTGTTGTCGATCTCAGACTGATTAGTGGTTCACTAAACCATAGTCGTACTGAGATTTCAATATTTCATCATTTCTCTGTTGTCATCTGTGTAAGTCCCATCCTGTCTGAGTATGGGCCCCGATACTAGATGTGGTATTTGCCTTTGTTTGTGGGATATGTTAATAAGAAATATTTGAATTTTCTTTTCTGTTTCACTAAATAAGCTTTATGCTCCTCCTGTCTCTCTTTTGTTAGATCTAATTTCCCTACTCGGAAAACAATAGTTGTCTGGGTAGCTAGAGGTATGTCTGAAAAACGTTCCGTATATGGCAACCAGATTACCTACCTGACCCTTGTCAGGACATCCCAATTTAGCCCACCCAGGTAATTTTTCAGTCACCATGAAGTCTACCAGCGAAAAATCTTGGGACAGAGATTTGATTGCAGTTATTGGGGTAATTCCATGATATATTGATACTAAGTGATTTGTGAATCACTTTCCCCTAGCTCATCATTAACCTCAAGATTATTAATTTGTTGATTCTTTGTGGCAAGTACCAAGTCAAGAGAAGTTTCCTCTAGTTGGTTCTGTACATCCGGTTCTAAAAAGCAATCTCGAACAGTATCTAAGAAAGTCACTAGACTCAAGATTTCTTCTCTTATGGTTCTCCAATCAATTTGTCTAAGTTAAATATCCATTTTCACACAACATGTTCATACTAGGTGCCTTATGTTATTTCGTCCCATAACAGCGTACTGTAATCCCTAATTCAAGGTTTGGGGGCCTATAATTCACACCCAATATTAATTTGTCACGTCCCTCGAGAAACTGTAGCCTAAACAGATTCTGTGTTCACGCATGTTTCTAATCTATATCATGTCTAAGACAACATTTTAATTTTTCTCTGACATACATCGCACACCACCACCCTCTGTTGTCCCTATCAGTGTGGGTATTGTTTATAACACTGGATGTGGAATTCAGGATGTATTTCTCTATCTTTTAGTTGAGCCAGGTCTCTGTTATACCAATATTATCTATATTATCGACACTTGCAAAGTAATCTTAAACTCATTATATTATTCTGAGACTCTTATTTTTGTGTATAGTAAACCTAAGGGAGTTAGTTCACTCGTTGCCCTCTACTATCTCTCTTTTGTTTGTTTGATCAATTGATTTGCCAAATTACTAACTAATTTTTTTTTGAATATTGTCTTTTAAAAAATATCCCGTGAGGTACCCGGTTAATAACTGCTGCTGTTTTTAACCCTACTACTGCAGTCTGATTGTTTCCCACACAAAACACCCATACCTCTACAATCTATCAGTTTATAAATTCCTATGACAAGTCATCAATTAACTCTCAATTGTATTGGCTAATGGAACACTCCATCCCCAGGGAGACGTACACCCTCTTCCTTGCATACATGGTCTCACGTTTGCAAATGAATAGGTCCCAGTTATCCAATGGATTGGGATTGCAAGTTCCTTGCAGTACTTGTCTAGCCAGCAATTTATACAGTTGCCCTAGACATCCATTCATTGAAAACTCCCTTTCTAGGCAAGATGGCTACATATGCTGGGATCCTCCCTTAGACCTAACTAATTCGATGGCTAACCTGTAACGTTATCCAGCAGATCCTCTCTCCTGCCTTTCCTCAATGTCATTAACCCAACATAGACAGATATTGAGCTCGTGTTCCCATTACCTGATCATAATTTGTATCCTACTGCTTACTATGTCTTCAACTCAGCTCCAGGGACACACTCTCTGTCTGACCTTTCTGTCTCTGTTACAATAATGCACGGTCCATATATCTTACCTGAGAATCTCTTCCTACTATTATAAATAATCTTACCTAGATTAGCAGGGGAATCAGTGGTACCTTCAACCTTACTAACCACTGATGTATACCATCGTCTTGCGAGATAGAACAGAGAATCGAGTTCCTACCTTCATATCTTCTCTATTACTTCTTCTTCTTCCTTCTTCCTGAACTGGTGAACCAGTTGCCACTTAGAGCGGCTGCCACTTATTCACTGCTAGGTGGACCATTCCTACCTTACAGCTAAATCCTCTCACACTCGGCTCCCAATACTATCTATGGAAGCTTCAGGTTCCACATAATTCCTCACTTAAGAATGAAGAGTAGAATGCTCCTTCTTAACACTTTAAATGTGATTCTCTAAAAACACTCCAAACAAGCCATGGGCTGGTTAACACCCCAAGCTATTCCCAGAATCTTAGGAGGTATGACAGCAAGTGACCACCTGACCTAAGCGTTCGGTCCACTGACCTCAGGTATGACCACTGACCTCAGCGCGTACTGGACTTACTCCTCCCACCAAGTCTGTTATATATAGTTTCCCATTTTAGTTCTTTTTACATTATGGGTGTTTGTTTTGTGTGGATTGTTGTTATTTTAACTGGACCTGATTTGACTTCGTTTGTAATGTAATGTTTTCTTAGGCTCTCGCCATTTCTTTTAATCTGCTATTCTGTGAGGACTGCTTGTCGGTTTGTAATTTGTTGGTATTTTTCTCTTGCTTTGTTGACGAACTGTTCACTTGACACTGATTGATTATGCCACCAAGTCAGAAACTTAACCTCGTCTGTAACCGAACACAGCAGAGTGTCGCTTCCACCCGTATTAATTGAGAAACAATGGTCTGCATGGTTTTTTTATTGACTCTATTCACTCTGGGTTGTCATGTTATACGGAAAACGTTATTTTCTCTTTTCGTATATAACATAATGTAATGAGGATAAAGTGGAATATTACCAATTAAATGATTACCTTATATTGACATTAAATGTTAATTCTAATTTATTTTTCTTTATTTTCAGATTTTTAATATGTCGAGAGGCTGATAAATTCACCAGACATATTTTGCTATGTCTGCGGGCATGTCATCCCTTCAGATTCCCGGAGCAACTATTTACTCCTTTATTGAAGCGGCTGTACTTTGCTTATTTTGGCTGCAAAACTTGGAGATCAATCAAACCATTTGCACACACAAAGCTTGCAAGAGCTGCATAGTAAGCTTCAAAAATGTTGGTAATTGGAAAAAAAACTTAATGTGTTCCTTTGGAGAACCAATGGTTTATGACGGGACAGTTGACCCACCATGATGACTGCTATTTTGTATGACTAAAGTTGCTGGATTAACAAGAAGACTAAAGAGATCGCATAATTACCCAAATATTCCTCAAGTAATAAGGCTCTGTTCCTCCCTCTCAAGCTATTCCTGTACCTGTGCCCAACTGAGACATGGTAAATTTTATCGGGTTCTGATACCAGGTATTGGAAAGGAGATGGAAGTAGACTATGGAACATCAACAAATGTCGATCCCAAAACCCTTCTACCAAGTTGAGCTCATAATAAATGGGTGAGAGACCTTAACCTTCCAAAAGAAAGTGCACAGTTAATTGGCTGTGGATCTGTAAGGAAACACAGGCGTCTAGCTCCTGGAACAACTTTCGCACGGTTACCGTCATTCGATGAAGGGAATTCCCTCGTTCTCTGACAGAGAGAAAACTTTAGTTTTCTGTTCTATATTTCTGGACTGTATTGAAAAAATAGGGATGTCATACAAAGTAGATGAATGGAGACTTTTCTGTGTATTCGTCTATATACAGTTTAAAGGTTGCACTTCTCTACAATGGCAACACAGCTGATCTGGCCAATTGGCCACAGTGTCCTAAGGTCTCAGAAAACTTGTACGCATATATGAAGGTCATCAATATCTGTAATCAAGTACCAGAATTCAACATTTTTCTCATTTTGTGGTGATTTTTTAAATGTATTGCACTCCTACTAGGTCTTCAAGGCGGATACACCAAGTTATCCCTGTTTTCTGTGTCTTTGGGATAGTAGCGCAGACAGCCAGCTCTATGAACAAAAAGACTGGGCCACCATGAACCAGCTTTTTACCCGGAAATCACAACGTGAAAACTGTGCCACTTAGTTGACCCCAAGAAAATTTGCTGCCACCACCTCCACATCAAATTGGGTTATGAAAAATTTTTGTGAAAGCCCTTGAACAAGACTGAACTGCTTTTCAAGTACCTGGAGTCAAAGTTCTTGGTAAGTGAGGCAAGCTTAAGGCAGGAATCTTTGTTTGGCCCTTCCCCAGTTTCGGGAAACTGATGAAGGGACAAGCATTTTGATGAAAGCTTTAGCAGGTGGGAGAGTGAATGTATGGGTTTTTTCATTCAAGCAGTATTGTCCACTACTTCCTGCAGGAATCAGGCGCTTTCTCAAATAAAAAAAAAATATAATCCAAGACCTGATTTCAAGTTGTCAACAACTTGGGTCTAGAATGAGTAATGAAGATTGGCTTTTGCACTCACATCTTGATATTTGCCCACAATTGTGGGGATCTACAGTGAGAACAGAAGAGCGGTGCCATCAGGATATTTGCCCTTGGAACTCGATTCCAAATGGGAATGTCAACATGTTGGCGGATTACTGCTGGTCGTTGATAACGTAATGGTCTCGATACACAGCACAAGCGAAATCATAAAAAGCGGGTCCTCATTCTTTTGATTCAGCATGTAGGCTAACCATTAGGAGCATATTTTTTAATATAATCATTTGATTTGGTTTCATGTTGATTTGGAATTCTTATGTTCTTTTAAATAACAGAATGTTGCTTTTCCATGATTACTGGCCTAATTTTAATAAATTAACTATTGTTTTAAAAATTCACATTTTTAATTATCAATAATGTGCTTTTTATTCAAAATCTTTACGTGATTCAGCATAATGGTTGTGTTATTTACGTCAGCAGCCCAATAATATGTAAGATCGCAGCATGATTAAATAAAAATTAATAAATCCCATTTACAGGACCAGTGTTATTTTATCTGGAGTCGATCCACGACTTCATGGATCCAAATTTCATTACCTAAGTCAACATGATATTTATCTTCATTATCTTTACATTATCATTCGGGTATTCCCGGGTAGAACCCGTTCCAGCCTTCAAGAGAAGTTCTCTTATTTATGTTTGTGTTGATTTCCTGGTATGAAGGCTCATTGTTTTTTTGTTGCCACCTTGAGTCATACCATGTGAACACAAGCTACTGTGAGCGTCGACTCTGCCGCTACACCGTCTAGTTCACTAGCAGCTAGTTTCATATTAGTAATAACATCACACTAGCAGCTAGTGTCATATTAGTGACAGCAATGATATTAGCAGCGAGTTTCATATGAGTGATCAGCAATCACACTAGCAGCTAGTTTCATATTAGTAATAGCAATCACACTAGCAGTTGTTTCATTTAGTGACATTAATCACACTAGCAGCTAGTTTCTTATTAGTGACAGCATATCACACTAGCAGCTATGTTCATATTAGTGGCAGTATTCACCTAGCAGCTAGTATTCTTATTAGTGACAGCAATCACACTAGCAGCTAGTTATTTTAGTGACAGTAATCTACACTAGCAGCTAGTTTCATATTAGGGACTCTATCACCCACTAGCAGCTAGATTTCTTATTTAGTGAAATCAAATTCACTGCAGCTTGTTTCATAATTAGTGACTTCAATTACACTAGCAGCTAGTTTCTATTAGTTTTTTTAAAAAAAAGTTACATCAATCCACTAGCAGCTAGGTTTCATATTAGTGACAAGACTATCACACACTAGGCATTCTAGGTTCATAAATTAGTGACATCAATCACTCTAGCAGACTAGTTTCATTTTTAGTGAACATTCAAATCACATAGCAGTCTGTTTCATATTAGTGAACTCAATTAACACTAGCAGCTTGTTATATTTAGTGCATCAATCACACTAGCAGCTAGTGTCATATTTAGTGACCAATTATCACACTAGCATCTAGGTTCTTATTAGTGACATCAATCACACACTAGCAGCTAGTTTCATCTTAGTGACAATTATCACACGAGCAGCTAGGTTCATATTAGTGACAGCAATTACACTAGCAGCTAGTTTCTTATTAGTGACAATTATCACACTAAGCAGCTAGTTTGATAATAAATTTTTATGTTTGTTATATAATGATTTTATAAAACTCTAAACTGATCATTACCAAATTTAAAGTTATATACGGAAATATGAAAGTAAAGGGATCCTTCATTTTATCCGCAGTATTTGTCATGTACACTTGTGACGCATCTCTTTACTACACTTGAAAGACATTATAATGTTTTGTATTCTCATGATCTTACCTTCGGGTATAGTTATTCTGATTCTTTTCGATGAGCATAATTTTATAAACTTATTTTTTCGAGTAAGTTTCTGAATGTGTTACGCAAAATGGTCTCCATCACGAGGTTCACTTGCGCCACTATCGGGTCTGACACTTCATCTAACATTATAAAGCCGCTTTATTTTATTATTAACCATGTTTTTATATGTTTAATGTTCGATTATTGAGTCGATGTAGTTAACTCTAACACCGAAATCTGTTCCCTTGGTAGTGATTTCGTTGTTTTGTTCCAAAGGGAAATTTGAGATTCAAAAAAAAATAACCTATTACGTAGCGTTCAACCTATTACTAACTTTTTTTTCATTAATGTATCAGAGTCCTCATTAAAGCGTATTCCATGGCAGAAACAATATGTGTGATGGTTCTTCTAATTTAATATCATCGCTTAACATATGTCTTCCTTAAAAGTCATCGAGGTGTAGCCGGAGGCTCGTACATATGCAGGTACTTTCACACCCCTGCAGTTACACCACTTCCTCTGCTAACTTACTCTTCTGACTAATCCTATTTCAAAACATTGTCCCAACTGTCCATACCTGAATTCTAAACGATAGGGATTTGTATAAGAAATAATATATATCCCAACTCCCCCCCCCCAGTACGACTTAGCACATTTTTAATTTAGCATTATACATTTACAAAAATTATGCCATATAATAATGAATATCTGAGACTACTAATCCTCAACTATTTTACGTAAGCATACGATTATATAATGCCAAACACACCAGTGTGGGTCACTGTCTAAGCTGTCTGGGAATTGCGTGGTGGTGTTACTTGCAGCACCATGGTCTGCTGTAGTTGTTTTGAATCTCAGGTTTTAAAGTGTTGAAAATGGGATTCTACTGCTTCAGGAGGAAAATCGGAGCTGAAGCTGCGCCTAGATGGATTTGGGAGTGAGTGTGAGATGGTTCGGAGCTGGTGAGAATAAAGTGATACCCAGCTGTGAGTTACAAGAGTTGCAAGTCGCTTTTAGGTGGAAAAGTGGTTCACAGATCAGGATGAAGGAAGATAAAGGAAGGTTAATAGAGAAAAGTTGTTGATGGTAGGAAATTCGATTCTCTGTTCTCCAAGACGAGTGTACTTCAGTGGTTAGTGAGGTTAAAAGTTCCCAATGACTTTCTGCCTAATCAAGGTAAGAATATTCTAATTGTAGGAGATTCTCACGTAAGATATATGAACCGTGCTTTTTGTAACTAGTGATATGAAGGACAGGACAGTGGCGCTGGGCCTCCCAGGGCAATCGGAACAAGCCCATTAATCTGTCTAAGTGCTGGGTGAAATGACATTCAGGAAGGAACATGAGGACAGGAGCTGCGGCTATAAGTTACTGGTCAGCATAGAAATTGTAAGGTCTAAGGGTGGGATCAATCATATGTAGCATGTTACCTAGTAGGTCGAATGGGAAAATGAAATGGATGGTTAGGGCAATTGTAATAATTAGGCTGGCCAGACAGGTACTGCATGGAAACTGCATCCCATTCATTGATAACTGGGGAAATCTTCTATGTTCAAGATTGATATGCATGCAATGGATGAGGTTAATCTCTCTCTGAGGTTGGAGTGGTGTATAGCCAATTCGATTGAGAGGAATTTATATGATAAATTTATAGAGGTATGGGCGTTTGCTGCGATAACAAGTCAGGCTGACAGCTTTATGGGTTTAAATTTAAATGTAAATAGCGTGCTAAAACAAGTATACAAACATAGGCAGACATCATCAGCAATGGTGTTAAATCCGAAAAAATTCAGAATTCAGGAAGGATGTAGGATAAACACGGTTTGATTAATAGAGGTGTGGATGAGTGGAAAAAAAAATCCGAGATTACCGTCATAGAAGCTAAGAAGTTGTGTAGTTTTAATAAATAGGTTGGGATAAATACATGAATGGGTGTGGTGGGGTGTGAGCTGGGACCTGACTAGCTGTGCCATCTAGGGTCGTAATGCCGTGCTCCTCCCTTAAGTGACGTGACCTGATTGACTCGGTCATGCGCATTGGCTTAAGCCGGTGGGAGAATTGGACCTGTATCGCATAGGCCAGTAGGCCTGTTGCAGTGTTCCTTCTTTCTTATTCTTTATGTGTCTGGATAATCATGTAGTTTGATATATGCGAGACAGCATATCTAAGCTAGTAGATAGTCACTGGTTTTCTAAATGTATTATAATATTGGATAATTGTCAAATATAGACTAATTATGTATCTTTGTTGGCTTGCAAAGAGTAACGTAACCTTTATTCGGCGCATGTACACACCCTATTGTAAAGGCTATCTCCCCCAACCAGCGAAACCAGGGGCTAGGGTAATTCGCGTTGACGATGGGGCCCCCCCCATAATTTCAATCAGTACTCAGTTCAGAAATTGAGGAAGTTGGTTTTGGCAAACGCAGAGGTTATGTGGGGATTCCACTCACCTGTCTGCCCTTGTCTTTCCCATTTAGAGCTGGTTGAATGCACGGTCTGCTCGTCTAGTGGCTTCTTTTCTGCCTTGCTTACCGTTGGAGTGCATAATAACTATTGTTGTACATAGTGTATATACTTCTGTTCTAAATTGGTGCAAGGATAATCACAAGTCCAAAAGGTCTTTCTGCTGTGTTTATTTGCTCCCTTTACACCCAGGATATCAGGCCTTTTGGGGACTCTGGGTTGTAATAATTTCATTCTCTTAATTCGTTTTATTATTTTAACCCGGGTTACACTATTTAACGATCTTCCATTTATCCAATCGTGACTTCGTGAATCCTCAGTAAGTTTCTTCATGAGATGTGGACCTTGACTCTCGGTCATCGATTACGAGAATCCATTATCAGATCAGAAATGGATTTGGTACAAAGAACACACATAAATATCCTTCCTTATCCTAATATTTGTTTACATAATAATAAATTTGATCACTATCTCAATCCTTGCAAAATTATATTTGTTATATCTGCAATTTTGTGGAGTGTCAGTTTAAAGTGGTGTGTGAGATGTGCCTGGTTTGTTAGGTCATAGTTTGTCAGGAAACAGAAAAGTGTTTCCATGACGGCAGGTGGAGCTTTGGTCGTTGACCGAGACCTTTAGCTGGCTTACGGTCCACTTCTCTTTAAAAATATGGTTCATGTATATAGCCATAAAAATAATACCTGGAAAGATTCTTAGCTAAGACTTTATCAAAACTAATATACTGTTGGGTCTGACCTTCTTTGATATTAAATTTGAAGTCGATATGAGGTAACACTTCTGGATTTTATCACTGATGAATAATCTGTAACCATGCTCATCACTGATGAGATCTTTCACCATGCTCATCACTGATGAGACTCTTTCTCTATGCTCATCTCTGATGAGATCTTTCACATGCTCATCACTGAGGAGTCGTTCACCATTGCTCATCACTGATGAGATCTTTCCCACTATGCTTCATCACTGATGAGATTCTTTCACCTGCTTCATCACTGATGAGATCTCTTCACCATGCTCATCATGATGTGATCTTTTTTTTTCACTATGATCATCACTGTGAGATCTTTCCACCTTGCTCATCACTGATGAGATCCTTTCACCTGCCTCATCTCTGGTGAGATCTTTCTCTATGCTCATCACTGATGAGATCTTTCACCATGCTCATCCTGATGAATGTTTTCACCATGTCTATCACGATGTGATCCTTCACCATGCTCATCACTGATGAGATCTTTCTCCATGCTCATCACTGTTGAGATCTTTCACTATGCTCATCATGATGAGATCTTTCACCATGCTCTCACTTGATGAATCTTTTCACACATGCTCATCAACTGATGAGATCTTTCACCAGCTCATCATGAATGAGATCTTTCACCATGCTCTACCTAACATCACCTAAGATGGATGCTTAAAGTTCAGGTGAGAATTAATAAATAGCATTTGAGGGACATACAACAACCCGGTGCTCATCGGTTTTTACACTAATCGATATTAAATTGTCTGCTTTGTGTCTTCTTTGTTCTGGGCATCATGTATGAAAAGCTTCCCATATCAGCCCAGCTCCAGTGGTGTCAGCGTCTGATAGCAAGGGGGACTGGGTCGGATAACAGTCACTAAAGGTAAATGGTACAGTTCATAAAAAGTAAAGAATTCTGATATTTCTTTTGAAGATGCACCGTGGTATATGTGTACGTACGTGAATTTTTCCTGGACTAGGGTTTTCTCGTGTCGACCAGTCTTTGATCTTGTTGTAGTTAGCATCCGCCCCACTTGCCACTACCATCTATAAATAAAGAAGAATATGTAATTTGTGTAAACCAGCTTGGACCAAATATTAATCTTATTACTTTTAGGTACCCATTCAATATGCCATCTTGTGGTCGCTACATTTAGTTAATCTGTAGATTTCATGGACTTGCCTGTTTCTTTTAATACCACAGTATGAGCCAGTGGCCACAGACGGCTTTTCACTGCCGTTGTAAAGAAGCAACTCTTTCAAACATGACCTGGCTTGCTGGGACTCTGAATAGTCTGCATTCATTCAGAATGGTGTCTAGAACCCCAGTTATTCCTTCATAAGACCATTCACATCAATGCCGAATACACGTCTATTCCTCCCTCTGAGAGATATCCCCGCGAAACTAGTATGAGTAAACAGAAAATGAGATATTTTTGATCTTCTTGTAAATGCGATCCACGCATGTTCTGTCTTCTACTTAGTACGGCAAAGGTCCTAATAAAGTTCATTTAACTCATGGAGATTCTGGTGGATCAGTGTTATCAGTTACTTCATACTATAAACTTTCAGGAGTTATAACACGTGGAATAAATACAGCAAAAGTCCTCTCTATGTGTACTTGTTTAATGCTGACTCAATCTGGATATGTCATCTTGTTCTTGTTTGTCTACGAGAAAGGGCCAACCAAGTTAACCACGCAGAAGTAACAGACAATCCAAGCAGATTCATCGTTTCTCGCACACATTGGGACCCCATTAAAAACATTATTGCTTTAATGTACATTTCCCCTTCATCCACTGTATTCAGCAGGTATGTGCTGCCCACGTTTTATACTGATCATCTGTCTTACAACCGAGGTTGGCTTGTCTGCAGTCTCGACACAGCTAATTATGTGCTTTTTATCGGTTTGATCAAGTGGTGTTATACTTGCCAGTACATAACAAAAGCTGTCTGCACTGTCAAATCTCGTGTTTCTTGTTAATCTGGAAATTGATTTCTATAAAACGAACAAATGAAACTGGTCTATATGTACGTGGCAGAGAAATGAAATTTAAACGAATGAATCACCAGTGTACATAATGAATAATACCCTGGAAAAACATGTCTGGAACACGGTCCCCCCTCCCCCCCCCTTTCCTTTCGGACTACCACAGCACATCTGATCCTCTTAAACTCTTCCTGATAATTTAGACCATGATTAAATAGGATTTCATCAGTTTATTGACACGTATCTTAAAACATGTTGTACGAAAGAACTACATGTGTTGCCCAATATCTTACGTTATGGGTTAATTCTGACTTCAGATTTTTTTTCCAGTATGCTATAATACCCTATAAAGTTTTCGTTTATTAAGCGGCAATTTTACTGTTGTGTCCAGTTCGATGTAAGAACATGAGGTTAACTAAAGATGTGTTTATAATGTGAGCATATCAAGCCGCTAGAATATTTACATACTAATGTGTATGTTTTATAAGGCATTATAATAAAAGGCGAATATTTAATTACTCACTATTAGTTTGTTAAGGTGGGTCTCCTAACAGTCCTCCAGAAACTACAGCAGCTGGTCTGTCTATTATTTGTAAGGTTATTGCTGTACTTATTATTGTAAGGTTATTGCTGTACATATTATTGTAAGGTTTACTTTGCTGTACATATTTATATTGTAAGGTTACTTGCTGTACATTTGGAGATATATACTGGACGTGATACAACGATATTGGGTGTCCGCTGTATAGTGTCTTCTTAACAAGTGTCAGAAACTCTCAATCGATCAAACGATGTTCTGTACTCATTTACAGTGGTTCAGCATCGCCTGTAATCTTACTAAACGTAGTTACATAACGGTCACTTATCTCGGGAGTTACCACTTTAATTGAATAACCTCTTTTGGGAGGAAGAAAATCGCCTTAATTTCATCAGCATAATGTGTCGTTTGTTAGTGGTCAGGAGAATATCTTTCTATTTTATACCATAATATTACCATTATTTTTTCTCATTTCTTTCAACTAAATTAATAATTCAGGAGACACAATCCTTTAATATAGTTTAATGTTACTCAGATTAAGCAATAATCAATGAAACTACACATTTTCTTATTTAATAAAAAATATATTTTTTCCAGTTGCTTGTGGGCATCAGTAAATTATTAGCCAATGAATATAAGTTCCTTTCAAATGGACCTTCTTGAGTGTGTGTGTGTGTGGGTGTGTGTGTGTGATGTGTGAGTGTACTCACCTATTTGTGATTGCAGGGGTCGAGTCACAGCTCCTGGCCACCGCCTCTTCCACTAGTTGATACTCGGTCCTCTCTCTCCCGCTCCATGAGCTTTTTCTACCTCGCCTTAAACTATGTGGGTTCCCCGCACTCCACTACGTCCCTTTCTAGGCTATTCCACTGGCCTGACAACTCTATGATGAAGAGAATTACTTCCTAACATCCTTTATAGTCGTTATCATGCCTCCCCTGACCTCCTGTCCTCCAGGGTCGTCAGTCCGATTTCCCTACCTTTCTTCATTAGGACATTCCTCTTAGCTCTGGAACTAACTTTTGTCGCAAAACTTTGCACTTTCTTGTGGCTTCTTGACGTGTTTTATCAAGTGGGGGTTCCAAACTGGTGCTGCATACTCAGTTATGGGCCTCACGTACCACGGCCCGTTACAGTGTCTTGATACGATGCTTACTATAAGGATATCGGTCGCTGTTCTCAGGTTTTCCAGGCGCCCATATGCTGCTTCAGTTTCTGGTTTGCTGTGTGCTTCCGGAGACATGCCTCGGTGTTATACCACCCCAGATCTTTCCTCCTCGTGATTGAGGTTTGGCAGTCTTGGCCCCCTAGCCTTACTCCGTCGGCGGTTTTCTGTGCCTTCCGTTCTTCATGACTTTGTTTTGGGTGGTTAAATTCGAGAAGCCAGTTGTCTGGACCAGTGTGTCAGTCTGTCATGGTCTCTTTGAAGTCCTGCCTGATCCTCTTTGATTTAATGCTCCTCATTAACTTAACTCTTCATCTGCGAACAGGGACAACTTCATGAGTCTAATCTTCCATTCATGTGTTCACCCATTTACCATAATATCGACTGGTCCTTGGGACCGACCCTGTGGGAAACCGCTCGTCAAGGTGCCACTGGGTACCTCATCACGTTTACCTTGACTCGTTTTGCCTCACTGAGGTATTCTCTGATCCATTGCAGTGCCCTTATTGTAATATGCGCTGAGCCTCTTGCTTCTGCAATAATCTCTGGTGAGGTACATGATGTGTCAAAGGCCTGTCTTGGCAGTCCTAAGAAGATGTAATCAACCAACCCCTCTTCTCGTGTCTTACCTTCTGTTACTTTTTTTTTGTACACAGGGTTTGACAGGGTTAAGGATCCCTACTTTATTGACAAGTTATTTAAGTTAAGGTTTTCCATACTTTATTGGCAAGCTACAGAGCTATTCCCTAACATCAGATCTTTTGTAAGCATTTTTATTGTTATGAGAACATACCAAGTAGGGAACAGGATGAAGTTGGAGGCATCTGTGGGGGCCAAGCATCTTTGCCAAAACATTTTCCAAGTATCTACCTCCTCACAACCACGACCATCAAGGACATCAACCAGTAGTTGAAGGACTAGCCTCATCTCTGCAGGGGTATACTAATCCTTGTAATAGGCAACTAAAATTTTATGTGGGGGCGGAAACATCTAGAGGACCTCCTAACACGCTTTTCTGAAACACCAATATTGAAGCAGGACTGTACAGATACAATGTAAATGCCTGTGTAGCATCGCAATTCACACAACTTTTAATTAACTATGTAGAACACTCAAGACTTATTGCCCACAGATGTCAACACTCAATACAGAAGTATCCTGGGGAATCATCGCTTATTCTATACCAACAATTACAACCAGAACAATGGCTTCTATAGAACATAGCCTGAACCATCGCCAAGAAATTCTTCATCGCTATCCCACAATAAGAATATAGAAACACTGCAGAAGGTCTAACAACTTGTCAATACACCTGCCAAGTACCCATGTCTCTTAGCCCCGCCCGGTGGATCGTCGGACTGCAAGCATTCTCCACCTGACTCAACATTCTGACTGATAAATACTCTCGTTACCTTCCACCCCAGGTAGATGTGTGTGACTGAAATAGCCACTGTGTGGGTGAAAACGTTGTCAATAATGGTCACATTATACTGCATTTTTTGTTTATATTTCCCATTGTGTCGTATTTTATACCATTTATTACCTTTATAACCATCCTATACCACGCTTACCCTCTCCCATACACATCTATGACCACTTACCCTACCCTACATACATCTATAACACTTACCTCTGGAGGTCATTACGGGGATCAACGCCCCAGCTGCCCGGTCCATGACAGGTCTCCTGATGGATCCAGGGCCTGATCAAAACCAGGCTGTGTTACTTGTGGCCGCACGCAGTCCAACGTACGTGCCACAGCCCGGCTGTATCCAGGGCACTGACTTTTGGTATCTGTCCTGCATATTCTCTTGAATGCCTGCCAGGGGTTTATTGGCATTTCCCCTAATCGCTTTGATGGGAGGCTGTTGAACATGGGTCTTGGGCCGGTCACTTATGGTTTTTTCCCTTAGTGTACCAATGGCGCCCCTGCTTTTAATTGGGGGCTTTTAGTATCGCCTGCCCTAGTCTTTTACTTTCGTGGGTAGTGATTTCTGTGTGGCAGATTTGGTGATCCATTCCTTCCAAGATATTTCAAGTGTAGATTATGTTATTCTCTCTTCTCCTGCTGTCAACGAGTACAAGTCAAGTGCTTCCAAGCTTCCTCAGTAGTTAAGGCACTTGTACAAAACTTATTCGTGCAATATAAAGGCATCTTGTACACGGGTCTCTAGATTTGCCAATTTCACCTGCTTTGAATGGAGATGTTTAATGCTACAGCAGTATTCCAGCTAGAGAGAACAAGTGATTTGAAAAAGAGCATCATGGGCTTGGCATCTTCGTTTTGAAAAACGTTTTCATTATCCGTCCTATCATTTTCTTTGCACGTGCGATCAGTGGCACTGTTGAGATCCTTGAAAGTGAGATCTCATATTTACTACTCCCAGGTCCCCTTACATATTTTTCCGCTCTATTGTATGACCGAGTCTGTAGTATACTCTGTTCTAGTTATTAATCTCCTCCAGTTTTCCATAAACGGAGTAGATGGAATTTGTCCTCATTGAACATCATATTGTTTACCGTTTGCCACTGGAAACTTTGTTAATATCTTTCTTGGAGGTTATACCGCGTCCTCACAGATGACTGCCTCATGCAGATCTGTATCATCGAAAGGAGATACGTGCTGTGAATGTTATACCTCTGTTTATGTCTGATATGAGGATGAGGAATAAGGTGGGGTGCGAGTATGTGGCCTTGTGGAACAGAGCTCTTCACTATTGCAGCCTCCGATTTAACTCTGTTAACCACTACTCTTTGTTGTTCGATTTGTTAAGAGTTGAATATCCATCTCCCCACTTTACCAGTTTTCATTTAGCACGGTATTTTATGGGCTATTACGCGATGATCGCATTTGTAAATTGCTTTTGCAGTCTTGGTATATTTCATCTGCATTTGATTTTTCTTCCAGTGGCATCAAGGCCATGGTCATAGTGTAGCAGTAGGTGTGAGAGGCAGAGCGACCTGCCCTTAAACCATGTTGACCTGGATTTTGATGATTGTATGATGTGGGACGTATTGTATTGGTCTATAGTTCTTAGCTATATGCTTTGCTGCCACCTTATGGTGGGGGGTTATTCCGTTGTTTTTAAGTGACTGTGGAATTTCACCATGTTTCACCCAGGGTTTCTTGCAGTTCTTAACGAAAACAGAGTTATCAGGAGGCTGGCCCGGGGTGAGTGCTTGGGCAAGTTGTCATAGGCTTTCTCGAAATCTATCGGAGTTAGGGTAATGTCGGTAATTGGCATACATTTATGGATTTTGACGGCTCATTCATGAAGAAATCATTGGTGTTGTCGATCTCAGACTGATTAGTGGTTCACTAAACCATAGTCGTACTGAGATTTCAATATTTCATCATTTCTCTGTTGTCATCTGTGTAAGTCCCATCCTGTCTGAGTATGGGCCCCGATACTAGATGTGGTATTTGCCTTTGTTTGTGGGATATGTTAATAAGAAATATTTGAATTTTCTTTTCTGTTTCACTAAATAAGCTTTATGCTCCTCCTTATTATGGCACAATTTTGTTAACTCTTATTAGCCAAAATTTTGTTAACTCTTTTTTGGCACAATTTTGTTAATCTTATTAGGCAAAGTTTGTTAATCTTTTTAGGGCACAAGTTTTTTTAATTTTATTATGGCAAAGTTTGTTAACTTTTTATGGCACAAGTTTGACAAAAAAATTTGAAATGGTTATCAATTCTATAATAATAGTTTTAAATAGTAAGCAAATAATGGTAAATTAAAAAAAAAAAAAAATAAAAATAAAAAGAGAAATAAGTGATCAATTGTACAAAAAGAAAAAATGGACTGATATTAAAATGGTGTTGAAAAAAAATTTAAGCAATAATTTTAATGTAAAAAAAAAAAATTTCTATTACGAGTATTAAATTTTTTTAACACTATTAGGTTCAATTTTTTACTGGTGGAAAATTTTAGGGTTTTTAAAGGCGTACAAAGTTTTTAAATTAAAGAACTACACTAAGAGAATAAAAATGTTTAATTAATAAGTAGAATGGACGGTTGTAAATGGGGTATTAAAAACAAACTTTTAGCAAGAAAGGGAATTTAAAATAATATGTCAAAAATGTACAAAAGAAAAATGGATTGAGGTAAATATGGTATTAAAAAAAATTTTTAGTATGTAATAGTAATTAATAGTATTTAAAATATGGGGTTGAAAAAATGGAAATAGTATTTTTTAAAACAATTATTTAAGCAAAAATTTAAGAAAATAAATAACAAAAGGCGGCAAATTTCTCAAGAAATTGATATATGAGGAGATTTTTTTGATTTTAAGTGTTTGTGAAAGTTGTACAGAAATGGAGCAAAACATACACTACAACGAGATCTTTGGTTTGACATTGTTTAATCAGTTTCTGTAAGATTAGTATCCCGAAAGAATGTGTATTTTCTTTTTCTTTTGGATGTATACATTTGGCCTAAAATTTTTTCTTCACAAAATTTTTCCCGTCCCGTGTGAAGCATTGGTGGTTTGTGTCATTATTCCCCCGTTAAATTTTCTGACCCTGTACAGGAGGTTCTCCCGTTTTTTTGTTGAGAACTCGTTTATGTATAACTCTTTCTTTATTTAATAGTGTGTAATTTAGGTCTTTTTTTTTCCTGTCATGTGTGTAGAATTAAGCATAACACTTTTTTACCAGGGGACCCCTAGAAACCGGCTTCTTTTATTTTGACACGGGAAAAAGTAACTCTTTTTTGGTCACTAATGATCTGGGGGGAGAAATTTCTTGACTGTTTGCTTGGTTCATATCATGGGAAAAAATAACTGTTACCTAAACGCGACGACATTTTTTCCCTGCTCGTTTTACCACATGGAGCGAAAAGTAGTTACTGAACTAGTTATCCAAGTTGTTTTTCCCACTTTTTTACTGCTTCCTAAACCTTTGTATTAAGAGATTTATTTGTTCTGTGTGGTGTCTATGACTTTTTGGGGGGATTTTGCCAAAGTTATTTCATTGCAGATATGATAACTTTTGTTCATGGCTGAGGAATTTTGTTCTCAAGGTGTGTATCCTGGGTTTTGTTTGCTCTTTTCCCCCGAAGATCATATTTTCTTTTAATAAGATGGAGATGTAGATTTAAAGGGGTATCTGGATCGTTGGTCATACCGAGACTTCTTGGTTGGCTGAATCTGGAGAAGAAAATAAATTTTGAGGGGGGGGCAGCCATTTTTGGGTGTTATTGTTGTTGGGTCCCCCGGGGGGCGGGGGTGAGGGGGGGGGTAGGCGAGTGGGCACCGGGTAGAAAATTTTGAATGCGATTTTTCGGGGTTTTTCTTCTGGCCTTGGTGCGTTTCTTCAGAGTTTACACTTCGTATAATACGGAGGTAAAAGTTGTTGTAGTTAAAAAGGAGTTTGCTATTGTTATACAAAGCTTGGGGTACTTCTTTAGGTTTGAGGGCAGTTTTCCCTTTTGATCATCTATGTACTCGATTTGTGGGTTTCACGTTGGTAATCTTGGCTTTTTGGGCGCTACGTTGGGAATGAAATTTTGTTTAAAAAACTTGGTCATATAGGAGCATTGGAGGTTTTGGGTTGTTGGGGGAAAAGTACGGAGTTTGGGAACCCGCTGCCGCTCCCGGTATGGTACAAAGCAAAAAGGGTGTAGGAATGAGGAGTTTGAGGAATAGTCCTTCCCCCTGGAGTCGTGGTTCAGCCAAATCTTGTAGAAAGTACAGCAAAAAGGCCTTACGTGGCTTATATACGTAGTCAGGTGAGGCGAAGCAGGGGAGGGGGTAACAATATATTTCATAGCCACATAACTGGAATATTGCTGCACACTAACAGCCCCTTTTCAAGGCAGGTAAAATTGGCCTGACCTAAAATGACAGAGAACCTTCACGGCGCGCATAACGGAGATGAAACCTCAATACTGGGAACGTTTTGAAGTTCCGCCCCTGACCCCCCGGAATGCAGGGGGGAAAAGGGAGTACATATTTATACACCGGGAAAATTTCTAGAGGGACTAGTACCGAACTTGCACAAGAAAATCCCTCACAACGAAAGCAAAAGACTCGGCAACGATGCAACATCCCCCAATGAAAAGCAGGGTGTACTAGCACGTTAAAGAGACAATACAACAAGTGTCGGGGGCCCGAGAGTTCAACTGCCTCCTAGCTACAAAAGGGGGGGATTACCATAACCCTGGCTGTCTTCAAGCGGCACGGGAAAAGCACCAAAAGTCGGTATCTGACCAGCCGGGCTGTGGCTCGTATTTTTGATTGCGTCAGCCAGCAATTTAACGCCTGGTTGACAGGCCTTGATCCACCATGAGGCCTGGTCACAGCCCGGGCCGGGGGGGCGTTGCCCCCCGGAACTCCTCCAGGAAAAACTCCAGGTAAACTGAGTTTCCCCCGGGTTTTCGTTGAGAAGGCCCTACATCAGCTAGGAAGATTTTCTACAGGATTGGACCAAAGGGAAAAACCCCTGCAGGAAAAAAGTATTGGTTTGCCAACAGTGACAATTTGGGCTGCCGCAGGAGGCAGTAAAGAAACAATATAATCTGTCTTTTAAAAACACTGGGGCAGTGTAACAGAGATTATCAAGAAAAACCACCCAATAAGTCGGTGGTTTCTTCAAGGGCCCATGCACCTTTTGCCTACTCTCATGCATTGGTTCAGACAAGGGAAAACCTCTGGAAACCCGATTATCCAAACACCAGTACTCAGGCCAGGGGTTGAAAGTGATCTTTAACTTGTCAGCTCGTGCAAACACTCACCCGAGTGGGCTGCCACCCGATAATTGTACCCAACTTTCCTAATAGAAAGAAACATAATAGAGTCCTCACTCTTGAAAAACCCGATAGGAATGCCATATATAACTCAAATTATGGGCTTTTTACAAACTCGATGTTATTTAGTGGAGTCAATTGGCACAGCCTTAAACAATAACGTTATACAAAACCCCAGATTGCTTTTTTATCCCCGGGAGGTTTCGTGATGTTTTGGTTAGTTCAATAAGTCTGCAAAATGAAAATCATGGTACGCCCCTCGCGCCCCTGGTAACTCGGTAAATTATTTATACCTTGTTAATCCGTCGCGAACGTCGATATTTTAATATGTTTGGTCTGCCCTCGGTTTTAAAATCATTTACTGCGTCATACAGGGATCATAATGTGACAGGGTTTGGTAATGTGCTGCGTACAGACGCACCATAAGCAAAATAACATCTTTAGTAAGGAATAGGTAGGTGTGCGATCATCCCAGGGTAGCCCCAAAAAAATGAAAAATGACCTATTAGGTCCTAAAACATCTAGGTACAGTGGTCAAGATACACAGGTACACATAGGTGGTTGCAACATGGTGATTGCAATATTAGTGGTTTAATGAATCAGGTTGTTGGTAAAAATAATTGTGATGTAATAATAATGACATTTTCAATATAGTTGAAATAATGTAGAAAGGATTACTATCTTAGATCTCTTAAATACCTTGTACGCCAAAAACCCCCTATAATACCGTGCAATATTGAATCCAAATTCTGTTCTTAAAAATTTAATACTTGAAATAAACTTACTTTTTCATTTTATTTTTATTAATTAATCTTTTTTTTAAACATTATACTTACTAAAAATTTTTTGAACACAAAATTTATACCATCAATTTTACTTTTGTATATTTTCATTATTTTTTAATTTTCTTAACCTTTTTTGCCAAATTTTCAAGTTTGATATTAAAAACCAACCTTAAAATTATCCTTTTTACTGTGACCTGTGTACCTTTTTGGGACCTGTCTACCATCTTACTTCTATTATAACCAAGTCATTGCCATTTTTATTTTTTTTTTATTTTTCTTTTGGGACTTGAATTTGTGAATTTTTTTTTGTCAATTTTAAAACTGTTTTTACTCTTGATCTTGTTAACAAACCCATATCGACCCAGTGCAATTGCAGTACCCTTTAATTTGTATTTTTTATTAAAGTTTATACCCAGTTTACTTTTTCCATTCTAGCACAACACATAACCCAAAATCAACTTCATTTTGTTTATTAGTGAATCCTATATGACCAAAGTGCTTTGCGGTTAACTTTCCAAACCTCCCCCCACTACAGAAATCATATTAGAACTCACCACTTTAAAACAGGATAAAACAAAAACCCCTATTTAAATAAAAGATGAATGATACGTTGACCCTGATTTAAACCCATAACTAACACACAAACAAAATTTTTGGAAAATACTGCCTTTATTACACACACCAAAGCCAGCACTATCCTAAAAACTCTCAAAGTCAATCAGTACTTAATACAACACAGGGCCTTAAACAAACACTATGATGAACTCCCGGCACTCCTTTATCCTAAAGACACCCTTCTCCTGCATTTTCTTTCTGAGACCCGGCTTAAGCAGTTGTTAGTTTAAATGTTTTTATGCACCCCATACCCATCCTGGGGCGGGGAGTCAAAAGATTACAAGGGCATAATTGGGCAGGGACTGGACTCCAAAATTTTGATAGCTGAGCAAATTACAAAGGGAAGAACTGATCTGGGCAAAACATGACCCAAATTACAAAGGGAATGAGCTCCAGGAGAGCTGGTCAACTCATGAATAATTGCAAAGGAATGAAAACAAAAAACATTAATCATGAGAATTTACAAAGGTAATGGCTCCAGGTAGGCTGGTCACAAACATGACAAGTTTTCAAAGGTAATGATGTAAAAAACGTTATCAATGATTACAATCAAAGACAAATTACAAATAATGAGCAGTTAACAAACTGCAGGGAATTATCCATTGCCCCAAAAACAAAGTTGCTAGGTGCCTGTCTCTCCTCGGAGATAGCCATTGCAAACAGCAGCAAGTTCCCCGGGTTGCTGTTGCAAAAAAGCACCATCGACCCTCCCAAGAGGTCCAAAAAGCCAGTGACTCCTTAGCAGCCGATTGGGGCTCTCCTAGGGACATGTCAGCGTCCCGGGGGACCCAAATTGATTTAAGATCCCCGGCCCCCGTGTGCACGGATGTTGAAGCTTGAGGGAAATGAGTACACACTGCCTGTGGCCCCACCTGCAGCGCCCGTGGGCGAACTCCCCATGCTGTCCCTGTAAAGGGAAATTCCTGTAGCCCCGGGACCCCGAGTGCCATCGCTGACATCGTGGGTTAGGGGAGAAGTACCCTCTACAGATGGGGTGGCGCTGGGAGTTGGGTGGGTGAGGCGGGGAAGACGCGCAGGGGTGAGGCGTTATGAGAGGGTCACTGTTTACTACACACGCCCTCCCCCTCCCCCCCAGTGGAGAGGGGGGAGGCGCTGACTGGTCCTGACTCGACAACACCAAATCCTCTGAAACTGCACAACACTTCAACTATTTACGCTGAAACGATGCACTGGGATGTCCGTTCGCTGCTCTGGTATCTTCTCCCGAGACTGTTCAACTGCCTCCCAGCACACATAAGGGGGATTACCAACAGACCCCTGGCAGTCTTCAAGCTGGCACTGGACAAGCACCTAAAGTCTGTTCCTGATCAGCCGGGCTGTGGCTCGTACGTTGGTTTGCGTGCAGCCAGCAGCAACAGCCTGGTTGATCAGGCGCTGATCCACCAGGAGGCCTGGTCACAGACCGGGCCGCGGGGGCGTTGACCCCCGAAACTCTCTCCAGGTAAACTCCAGGTCTCCAGGTTCTCCAAGCATTCACACTGAGTTCTGTTAAGTAGGGACCTGGTCAGCCTCTTTGACCAGGAGCTATCCTTGAAAATCCCACAGCTAGCCCGCTACACAACCTGCCGTGTCGGCCATGTTGAGCCCTATCTGCTTAAGCAGGACACAATAGATATCTACCCACTACCAGGATACACAGCAATCCACAACTGCATACCATACCAAGTTGGGGGTGGTACTACAATCTATTACTCTAACCAACTATCTTGTATTAGCACCAATTGCTTTAGTGATGAATATCAGAGCTACCAATGCTCCTATGATGACCTAGTTACAAGCAAAACTGCAGTACCCAACGTAGCACCCAGAATGACCAAAGATTACCAACAGTGAAACCTACAAATCGAAAATAATAGAGATCAAAGGAAGACTGTCCACAAACCGAAAGCAACACCCCACTGCCAGCCGAACAACGTAACCCTAAACTTTGTATAACTACAACTTCTTCTTAACTACAACAATTCCTGTAGTATTATGAGGCGCAATCTAAGAGGAAACAGCACCAAGGCCAGCAAGAAAACACCGAAAAATCAACTATTGGAAATAAGTCACTCTGTCTGACTTTTTTTGGGTTATCCTAGGTTCTCTACACATATGCTGCTATGTATGATAATTCTATGTAACTGTATTGTGTATACCTGAATAAATTTACTTACTTACTTACTTACTTAAGTGTAGTCAGGAGGACGCCGGCCCAGCAACCACCCCACTCACCACCGCTCAAGGCGACACCACAACAATAACAACAAACATGGCTGCCACCAGCCGGCTCAACATGGCCAACACGGCAGGTTGTGTAGCGGGCTAGCTGTGGGATTTTCAAGGATAGCTCCTGGTCAAAGAGGCTGACCAGGTCCCTACTTAACAGAACTCAGTGTGAATGCTTTGAGAAGATACCAGAGCAGCGAACGGACATCCCAGTGCATCGTTTCAGCGTAAATAGTTGAAGTGTTGTGCAGTTTCAGAGGATTTGGTGTTGTCGAGTCAGGACCAGTCAGCGCCTCCCCCCCTCTCCGCTGGGGGGGAGGGGGAGGGCGTGTGTAGTAAACAATGACCCTCTCATAACGCCTCACCCCTGCCCATCTTCCCCGCCTCACCCACCCAACTACCAGCGCCACCCCATCTGTAGAGGGTACTTCTCCCCTAACCCACCCATGTCAGCGATGGCACTGCAGGGGGAGTGCCGGCTCACAGGAACTTCCACTACAGGGGCAGCATCGTGGGGGTCGACCGCGAGGGCAGCTGCCAGGTGTGCCCACAGGCAGTGTGTACTCAGTTCCTCAAGCTTCAACATCCGTGCACACGAGGGCCTGGGATCTTCATCAACTTGGCGTCCACCAGGAGCTGACATGTCCCTAGGGGGGCTCTCCATCGGGGTGTTAACGGAGTCACTGGCTTCTTGGACCTCTTTGGGAGGGTCGATGGTGCTCGTGCAAGCAGCAGATCCCAGGGCAACTTGCTGCTGTTTGCAATGGCTGGTCTACCGAGGAGAGGACAGGCACCTAGCAACATCTGTTGTTGGGGCAATGGATGAATTCCCTGCTATGTTTGTTAACTGCTCATTACTCGTAATTTGTCTATGATTGTAATCATGTGATAACGTGTTTATCATTTTATTACCTTTGAAACTTGTCATGATTTTGAACCAGCTCTACCTGGAGTCATTACCTTTGTAAATTCTCCCTGATTAATGTGTTTTATGATTCATTACCTTTGCAATTATTCATGAGTGTGACAGCTATACCTGGAGCTCATTACCTTTGTAACTTGGTCATGATTATGACCTTTTTAAAACCTTGGGTTCAAAATTTGACCGGGCCCTCAAACCGGGGGGGAATCGAGGTTTCCCCTTTGAAAACCCCCCTCCATTTTTTTAAAAATTTTTTTAATGTTTCCTTTCAAATTTGGGGGTTGTGACCCGGGAACCGGAGCCCCCCCCCTTTGCAACTTGGTATAAAATGCCCCCTTCAAAAGCCTTCCCCCCTTGAATTTTTCCACCCCTACAAAATTTTGGGAAACCCAAACCCCCGGCCAAATTTTAAAGGGGAAATTCTTTTCCCCACCGCCCCGGGGATGGGTAAGGGGAATTAATAAACATATTTAAACCCAAACTGCCACCCACCCATTTCCTTCCCCTTTCCCCCTGCCCCCCGGGAATTTCAAACCTCCAAAAAGTCTTCAGGGGGGACCCCCCAAACCCCTTTTAAAGAAAAGGGCTTTTTCCCTTTTTGTAATTTTGGGGGGAAAAATGAACCTTTTTTTTTTGAACGCCAAACCAAAAAAAGCCCCACCAGGGGGATAAAACCCCCGATTTTTAAAATCCTTCCAAGTCTTGAAACAAAATTTTTATCAAAAACCAAAAATTTAAAAAAATTTTTTTGGGAAACCAACCCCCAGTCTTTAGAAAAATTTCCCAAAAATTTAATATTTTTTTAAATTACAAAAAGGTTTGGGAAGAACCAGTAAAAATTTGGAAGGAACAATTAGAAACCATTTTAGTATTTTTTGGGCTTCCAAAGTATAAAATTTTAAAAAGTCCTCCCGGAACCAAATTTTTTTTCCCCCGTAACTTTTTTCCCCAAGGGGGGAGGGGGCCAAAAAAAAATTAAAAAATTTAATTTCCCCAGATTTTTTGGAAAAAACCCCCAAACAGTTACGGGAAAACCAAACACCCAGAAATAAAAAAACCAGGGTTTAACTTTTTAAAAATCCCAAAGTTAAAAAAACAAAACCAAAACACATCGGAAAAAAACCTTTAATTTGAACAAAATTTAAAAAAGGAAGACAAAAACGGGCAAACCCCCAAAAATTTTTCAAAAAACCTCCCAAAAAAAAAACTTTTAATCGGGGAAAAGCAAAAAAATTTGGAAAACACAGAAAAATTCTATAGGAAAAAAAAAAACTGAACAAAAAAAACAAACGGAAAATGTTCACCCCTTTTTTTTCCCCCAGGGAAAAACCAAAAAAAACGGGAAAAAAATTTACACTAAAAAAAACCAAACAAAAGTTACTTTTAAAGTGAAAAAAGGAGGTTTGGCCCCCTTTATTTTAAAAATTTTATGTTAATTTCCCTTATAAAAAAAAATAAAATTTTTTGGATTTTTAAAGAAAAGAAAGGGGTATTTTTTAAAAAATTTTTTCCAAAACTAATTTTTTGGCCAAAAACCTTGGGGGGGAATTAATGACCCTTTCCCAAATTTTCCCGGGGATAAATTTTTTTAAAAACAAATTGAAAACTTCCCTAAAAAAATAATTTAAACCTTTTTTTCAAAATAATTTCAAAAAAACCTAAACTTTTTTAACTAAAAACCTTTACTTTTTAAATTTATTTTTGTTTTTTCCAAATTTTAAAATTTTATTTCAACCCCAAATAAAAAATTAATCCTTTTTGGGTGATTTTCTAAACTTAAAAATTTTAACCCCCCCCAAACCCCTTGTTTTTTTTTTCTTTTTTAAATTTTTTGGGTTTTTTTAAAATTGTAAATTTTTAAAATTTTCTTTCCATTTATCCCTTTTATTTTTTTTAAAACCCTATCCAATGTAAAATTACAAAATTAATTTTAAATTTTTATAATTTAATTTAACCTCCTAAAATTTTTTTACTTTAATATATTATTTGTCAATTAAAATTATTTTTTAAAATTTTAAAATTTTCAAGGATTAAACTAACCTTTTAACCTTGGGTACCCCCTTACCTCATATATTTTTTTTTATTTTTTTTTAAATTCCCTTTTGAAACCTTTAATTGTAATTTTTTATTTGAAATTTTAAAATCAAAGTTATACTCTTTTCTTTTTAAAAAAAACCTTATAAACCCTTTATTGAAATTTACAATTTAATTTGTTTTTTAAAAATTTTAAATTTTTAAACTCAAGATTTTTTAACTATACTAATTTAGGTTAAATTTAATGTAAAAATTAAATTATATTAGAACCAAATTTTTGTAAACTATAAAACCCCCTTCTTTTTTTTTTAATTTTTTTTTAAATTTTTGATTAAAACCCTTGTTTTTTTTATTTGCCATCTAAATCTAGTTAACCTTTTTTTTTTTAAAACCCTTTAAACCCTTAGTGCAATTAAAATTGAGAGCCCCTTGTCCCTTTTTTTTTTTTTAATTTATTTTTTTAAACCCTAGTTTACTTTAGCTCTTTCCCAGCCAAACATAGAAACAAAAATTCTTTTATTTATTAGTGAAAAATTACATAAACCTCAAAAATTTTTTTTCTTTTTTATTGTTAAAACCCTTTTCCCACCAAGGTAATCAAAACAAAAACCCAAAACAAACAAACCTTAGGTTTTTAAATAACCGGGGTTTTTTTTAAAAAAATTTATTGATCCCCGTTGACCCTTTTTCCCTAAACCCAACATAACAACCCCAACCAATTTAAAACCCAATTAAAGGAAAAATCCCTTTTATATTTCCAAACTTCCCAACCGAACTCTCCTAAACAAATGGATAAAATAAAAAAAAATTAAAACCTAAAATAAGTCCTTAACCAAAACAACAAAAAACCCCGGCACAAAATTAAAAAAAAATAAAAAACAAAAAAAAAAAAAAAAAAAAAAAAACTAAAAAAAAAAAAAAAAAAAAAAAAACCCCCTTTCCTCCTCATTTTTTTAAACCGGGGCCCGGGCCAAAAACGGGAACAAAATAGATATCTACCCTCTCCCCGGGAATAAAACAGAAAATCAAAACCCTGCAGACCAAACCAATTGGGGGGGGTATTGCAACTATTACTCTGACCAATTATTTTGGTATCAGCCCCCAATTTGCTTTAGTGTGAATAGGGAGAAAACATTTTCAAATTTTTACTGAAAAAAAAAAACCTTAAAAAACCCCCTAAAACCCAATGGGTTTCCTTTTTTAAACCGGATACCCCACACTAACACCCCAAAATTTTCAGTGAAAATTAAAGGAAAACAAATAAAAAACCAACAAAAAAAAAACCCGCCACCTTCTCTTACGGGAACCCTTCAACATAAACCCCTTGGGCCCTACTAGATGATCAGCCGTAACTGATTTCATCAAAAATATGAACAACACAATCTCAAACCAACAAAAACTAAACCAATCAGGCTCACTGAACAAGTGAAAACCATAAAACCACATATGGACCAATAACTACCCCCCTTAAATCGGGGAAATAATCCAGACAGCACTAAAGACCACTACCCTACCTTCCCCCCTTGAAAAAATTTTTAAAAACCCAAACCACTTGAATACAACAAAGTCCTTTTTAGACTCCATAAAGGGGGCCTCAAAAAGGGAAGTTCACACTGACCTAAGACTGTTGACGGGGCCTCCCAAAATTTTCCCCAAAGGGCCCAAAATGGTATTGACGTTTTGGAAACAAACTTTTTTCTTAAAAAACTACAAAAGACTATACAACAAACTTTGGGTCCTAAAAAAACAAAACCGATCACAAACAAACGGTTTGGTTGCCCAGGGTTTAACCACCCCAAATCGGGAAACCCAATTGATAAGAAACCCCAATATAAAAGAAAATAAGAGGGGGCTTAATACCAAAGAAAATTCTTAAACACTATTCATCATCCTCCCCAAAAGTAAAAAAAAAACCCAAACAACCTACTACCCTAGATTCACTGACACAAGGGGAGAATAAAAAAGACCTGGAAAACACCTCCCAGATTCTGGGGCCCCCACAAACTGAAAAAAAACAAGAAAAAATTGCCCCCTAACTAAACCTAATGAAACCCCACTGCAACCCACCGCCCACAGCTAAAAAGATAAACCCCTTCTTCTAAATCTAGGTTCTAATCTCGCCAAAAAAACCCCAACGTTCCAACCCAGGGCCGGGGACACCTAGAGGGAAATTTTCCCCAAAATTTCCCTTCAAATCTTGCCCCAACTGGGGCCCACGAATTTCCCAGATTAAAAAACCACTTAAAAATAACTCGGGGATCTGTTTTCATGTCCCCCCAATTTGTACAAAGAGTGGCCCATATCCTCTCGCAACTATCTCATTGCTTTTTAACAATTTCACTAGAAGCTAGAAACCTTCCGAAACTCCCTCAAACGGAAAGGGGTTACACCAAACAAAATTATACAAAATTAATTTATGGGCCAATTTTCAAACCTACCATTGTTTACCCAAAAATTTTTGAAAAACCCTCGTGCACAGGAGACAAATTTTCCTTTTATAACTCACAAAAAACTAAAACCCCTCCCAAATTTTTGTTTTCCAGGAAAAATAAAAGCACTAACGATGAAATTTAAAAAAAATTTGGCTAGACCCTGCTTTACACAGCTTTTGGAAAAAAAAGGGAAATTATCCACTAGGAATTTTTATTAAACCTAAAAAAAGCTTTTGACACAGAAAGACCAGGGGCTCCTACTCCACAAACTTAAAACCATTAGGGGTAAAAAGGGCCATGCCCCTTGCATTTTTCAAATTTTTCCCCTTATAATAGGAAACAGTATTTTCACCTTTAAAAAGACACAGCATCAAAAAAACACAGCCACTTGATACTGGATTTTCTGCGGGGAATGCCTTGGTCCCCGCTTTTTCCTCATATACATCAATGATCTTCCAAACTTACCTCGACACCGGGAACCCCCCATTCTCTTTCCCGGGCGACACGACTTATGTCACCCTCTCACCCAATTTTGAAACCCCCTCAACCCCAAATTTTTTTTAAGAGGAGCTGATTTAAAAATCGATTTGGATAACACCAAAAAAACTTACGCTTAACGTTGACAAAACCTACTACTTTTATGTTTGGGTACAGAGCGGGAGAGGCGAAAATTAACTTTAAAAGTTTCGCCCAACACCAAATTTACCAGGCATAATGGGGGAAAAATTTCCTAGGCCATACCTGACAACAACCTGAGTTTCAAAACCCAAAAATCCAACACTTTAACCAAAAAAGTATCCAAAACGGTTGGGATCCTCTCCAAGAAAACGATACTAAGTCCCGGGCAAACTGCCCTTCTCACACTAAAACCATTCAAAAAAAAAATCAATACCTAAAACCTATGCTATCGGGGCTTGGGGTTTCAACTGCACAACCACCTAAAGCCAAATGATAACCCAAAAAAAAAAGCCACCGTAAGAATAATCACTAAATCCCATCCCGGCAACACACCCCCCACCTTCCCAAGTTTCTAAACTTTCTCCCCTTTCAAAAACATCCCATTTAACTACTGGCAATCTAAAACACAGGCCCTTTAAAAATTCCAATATTAACCTAGACCTAAAACGCTTTCTTGATAGTTGTGACAGAACCCCCGGCCCAAAAACCCCAGACACAAACATTCTCTAGACTTTCCCCCCTGTCCGACAAAACCTTTACAAAAAAATTAAAAGAAATGAAAAAGGGCCCAAAAATCTGGAACCCCTACCTAAAAATTTCCAAAAACTGCAGACACTTTCATACCTTCAAAACTACCATCAGAAGACATTTTATCTCCCTGATAAAACCGGTAAAACTAATAAAAACGAAACCACCTGGTGGTTCAAAACTTACCCCTCACTCACCCATTTACCATAAACAGAAATATCAATCTCACTCTCAAAAAAATGAATCTTAACTAGCCCATAATTTGGCCTGGGGATACCCCAAAAAACTGAAACTACTATAGGGGCAAAAAAAAAACCCATTCACATTGCTAAACTCACAACAGTTTTTAGCCCACTTACCCCATAAAACCAACTTATCTCATATTTGAAACCCTTTTAAACCAAAAATTTAATAAAAGTCGGCCCGAAATGCCTAGCCATGCTAGGCTTTTCTAGTGGTACCCCTTTTTAATTTTATTTTTTTAAACTACTGTAACCACAAAAATTTAACCAAATTCTGAAAAACTAAACCATTGAAAACCCTTAAAAGAGAAAAAAGTTTAAATTTAAATTTTGGAATTTGAAAGGGGGCGGGGGCCGGTTTAAAAGTCCCCGGGGGCCCTGGGGCTTTTCAGATCGGGGGGGCCCCTTTTTGGTTTAGGGGTAAGCGAAGCGCCCCCTTCCAGCTTGGGGGGGGGGGAAAGGGGGGTCGGTGTGAGCCTGTTAAGGTCAAAATTAAATACATTCGGGCTATTTAGATTAAATTTAACGGGGAAAAAGAAACATCAAAACAACCAAACCATTTACCAACAGCCTTTATAACTTTTCTTGTTAAATCATGCTTTATAAAGAAATAAACTCAAGACAGCATAGAAATTACTAGATTACTATTAAAGTAGTGACATCATTTTAACCCAAATTATTTTCCAGCAAACCACTACAGACTATTATTCCCTTTATAAACACGACCATTATTGTTTTCATTGTTTTTCTTGCATAAGACAATAAAAATCATTAAACTCAAAAAAAGAAAAAAAATTTTTTTAAAAATTAAACAGGCACTTCTTAAATAAACTTTTTTCTGGATTTCATATTGGCAAAATCATCAAAAAAATTCGAAAATCAATATTTCCTTTTTAGAAACAGACTCAGTGGGCAACAAGGCTAGGTTAAAACAATTTTTTTCCCTTGGGTCATTTTTGGGAAAGGAGTGGTTTTTTAACCCCTTTTAAAACAAAAATGAACGTTTTCCTTTACATTATAGTGGGAAATGTTTGGTAAAGGCGATCACTATGTCAACAATTTTGGGGAAAGGGTTTTTGAGTACCTGCATTTCTTAAAAGTTTCAAAGCAGCTGAGGGCGCACTTTTTTTAGGTGGAGCCTTTTTTTTTGATTCAAAATTCCCCAAAAAAAAAACTATTTCTTCAAAAAATGTTCCTGAACATCTGCTGAAAGGTGTTGTTTTCAACTTTAAAAGCAGCTTTTACTCAAATTTTTTGCAAACGGCATAGTAGGGAAATTTTTAACAGAAATCCAAAAATTGTCAAGAGATTCTGGTTTGATTTCTTTTCTTTTCACCAATTTGAATCCGTGAATCCCGAAGACGAAATAAGTAGCTGTCTTACATTTTTTTGCCTTGGGACCCAAAACAATTTCATTGTCTTGGGGTCTTCAAAATTCGTTTTTTTCCCCCTTCCTTGACCGCTGATGAAACAAACCCCGGGAACGTAGTCTTTTTATCGCATTTTTTGCTTTCTCTTCAAAAAAATTTAAAACTTCATCTTTTCGACTGAGCTTACAAATTTCCCCAACTTGCAAAAGAAAGGGTTTGCACCAAATAGCCTTTCAATTTTAATTTTTTGAAGTGGGCTTGTTCGTGGCATTTAAAAACCCTTCCCCGAAAACAGCCCAAAGCACAAAAAGAGTAAAAAGGGCCCAAATTTAAAACTTTTTTCCAATTTTTTATGCTAAGCGGCTGCTTCGGCCCCCCTTTTATTTGCTGCTTGTCCCATCCCTGCTTTTGGTCAAAGCAGAAAAGATTTCACAAAACGTCTTTCAAAGCATGTTTGCATCATGCGGGGCCGACCACCTTTTTTTTGATTAAAAGGTTTGATGCCCCTCCAAGGGAAAGGTTGACTTGATTTTTACTCCACCCCAGCGTTTTAAGCAGAGAAAAAATTAAAGAGTGCTTGTAAAAATCCAAAAAATGGGAAAATGCAAACACCAAAAAACTCCGCAGCTCATGACCCAACCAAAATTTTAAAAGAAAAGTCCCCGAGCAGGGGAAAATATTCAGCAAGTGGGTTGATTTGCCCTTTAACGGGCCCTTTCAAAACCATTATTTTTTAAACCCCACATGTTTTCCCTTTTTCATTGTCGTAGGGTCTGGGCCCCCGGGAATCCATAAAAAAGATCATGTTCAAGCAGAGTATCCAGTTTCTACATTTATCATTTTTTCTCCATCATGGCCTGAAAGAGGGAAAGAAAATTTTTTAAACGCTCTACAGGCTTACCACTGGATCGACAAAACGAACAATGAAAGGGAATTGATCTGTTGTGAAATATCTGGTGTTGAACTTCACTTAATTTCAAAGTAAATTTTCAAATTTTTACAGCTGCATATTTAAATTTAGGACCTTTTTAGTCCCTCAGTCAATAAATTCCCTTGCATTAAAATAGATACATGTAAGATACAGTTCCTCTTCCCCGCATTCCCAAAAACGTGGGCACATGATTTGCTAAGAATGGATGAATTGTGCTAACATTCTATGATCCCAGGAATTGGGCCCTTGTTTTTTTTGAACCAAAAACCTCATTTTTTTCCAAAGAAAACAAGTCCTCTTAGAGCTAAAATTTTTTCAACAGCAACAAATCTTTCTAGAAATTTTCTCCAATAAATGCACTCCCCTTTTTTATTTTTTTTTCCCCAAAAGAGAATCCAATAAGCCTTTTTTCTGTGGGACGAAATACACGGGTTTAAAAAACAGCTCCTTGGGGAGAAAGATAAGAGATAAAAAAAGATTTTTTTCGGATTTTTAACAAACCCGGGGGGTTAGCCCCCCCCCGGAAAACCCAAGAAAGTCATGCTCATTTGAGGACGGCCCAACTTTTTTCCATTGGGGCCTTAATCTTGTCCCCCAGGGTGCCCACCCACAAACCCGCACTAACAAACCCCGGTACCTATTTTCTGCTAGGTGAACAGGACAATTTGGTGTAGGAAACGTGTCGGAATTTCCCCCCCGCCGGGGAAACGAACCGGGCCCCCCCCGTGGTGGGAAACGGGAGCTTTACCACCAAACCACCGGGCCCCCCCGAGTTTGGGGGGTGTTTCCTGTATTCTGACGTATTTTAATTCAAAATGTAAATGGTTTAAATCAGAAACTTTTTCGTCACCAAAGTCGTGAACTTTCTGCCGCTTCCTACATCTTTCTTTTTCTGTTTTTCTTCTTGAATTTTCTTTTTTTCTTTTTTTTGACCCCCTCGCATAAAAACGTCCAACATCACGTTTTACGAGAAAGCCATAATGGATTTTATCACTGTCTGAAATCATGCAAAAAACAAAATTTTTTTATTATCAAATTTTTATTAAATTTTTTTAAATTTTTAAATTTAATTTTTTTTCTGCAATTTTGGATATGGCCCTTTAGCCCCCCTTTCCCTGGCTGCGCATCTAAAAATTCAAAAAGTTTTCCGAAAGGAGTATATACAAACTTTTACCATAGATTTGGTTATTGGGTTTGGGCTACGAAATTTTACTAATTCATTTCCCCCTGATCCCAAATTTTTTTTAAACAAAATCAACTGAAACCAAGAACAATGCACCCAAAGGTATTTAAATTACCATTTTTTATAAATAAACTAATCATTATGTTTGCATGATATATGGCCTACCCCCAAAGATTTAAAGGCCCTGAGAATTTTAAAAAATGCAGGGGCAATTTTCGGGGTTTTACCCAACCAACGATTTTCTTTATTTGGGTTTTGTGTTTTTTTGGGGAAATATTTAGTAAATTAAAATTGGGTGTTTTACATCACTTCCGCCAACTTTTAAAACTAAAATTTTCACGGAATGATGTAGAAATCAAAACAATTGAGATCTTTAATGAAATGAAAAGCCTTTTAAAACAGGGCAAAGTGCTTTAAAACCTACAAAAGGAAATTTATTTGAGTTTTTTGGTTTTTTCTTTTTAGTATTTTTTTCCAAAAACCGCGTCTTTACGGTCCATGCGTTTTTTACTGGTCAATAACCCTATCAGGGAATCCCCTTTAAAATTTAGAGGCGAAAACAAAAAATTTATCCAAAACACATCAGTGTCTATTTAACAACACTTCAAATTAAAATTTTTCACCAAGGGACAATCTAGATAACGTGTAATTACTACGAAAATTGGAAGGGAAACTCCCATCCCCCACCCATTAGCGGAAAACAAAAGCGGGTTTTGATGTAAACAAAGGCGTGGGGTTTATGTTGCCATCTAGGTTTGGTTTATTTATTTTAAATTTTATTTTATTTTTATTATTTAATTTTTTTTTGATTAAATTTTTTAAAAATTCCCCCCTTTTTCTCTCCAAACACTTGAACTTTTTTTGGTAGGGACCCCTTTGCACTTTCCCATGTGGGCAGCTTGATCAGCCCCTGAACCCCTTTGGAAACCCCGGGGCCCCCCCAAAAAAAAACGCGGGGCCCTAAGGGAAATCCTATTTGCCCCACCAAACCGGCCCCTTTAAAAAGGGGGGAAAACATTTTGCTAATTTTAAATGTAAAAAAAACCCCCAAGATGCCTATAAAAATCGGGGCCATTTTTTCCCCGGGGGAAACCCCCCACAAAAAATCCCAAACTTCCCTTTAGAATCCCAAAGGGCCCAATAAAAAACAGACAAAAAAAAAAAGCACCCCCTTCTCTTTGCTGGGAGACTTCAATAACAAACCCTTTGGGCCCACAAGATGATCAGCTGTAACTTAATTTTTATTAAAATAATTACAACACCTTCTCAAACCAACAATAACTTTAAAACCCAAACCCGGGTGAAGGACAAGTGCAAAACCCTAATAGAAAAAAAAAAATGGGCCAATATGCCAGCCCCCCCTTTAAAACGGGATAATCCAGACACACTACTGACCCACCTTTTCCCCCAAACCCTTTCCCCCTTTTCCCAAACTTAGTAAGCCCTACCCCGAATACAACCCAAATTTTTATTTAGACTCCCTGACAAGGGCCCCAATAAGGAATTTCCAAAAGCAAACTAGAACGTTGACTGGCCACAGAATTTTCCAAAGCCAATTGGGACTGACGATTGGACAAAACATTTTTTTAACAAAATACTTAGACTATACAACAAACATGTCCTATAAACAGGAAACAGATCACGAATAAAACGACCTTTGGGGCCCAGGGTTTAAACCCGCAGCATTCCCGAAATCCATTGATAAGAAACCCCAAAAGAAAAGCAAAAAACAGAGCTTAAAAAACACAAAGAAAATTCTTTAAAAACTAAATTTATCAGTTCTCAAACCCAAAATAAAAAAGAAAGCCAAAAAACTTTACTAACACAGCAATTTACTGACAACTAGAGGAATATAAAAAAGACCGGGGAAAAAACTTTCCCAGAATTTTTGGGGACCCACAAACTGAAAAAGAAAAAGAATATTTTTCCCCAACTAAACCTCAAAGAAACAAACCCCAGGCATCCACTGAAACAGCAACAAGATAAACGATTCTTCTCGAACCCTAGGATCTAAACTCCCCCAGTAAAAACCCAAAAACCCCAATGCCCGGCCGGGACTACCTAATGGGGGTTTCCCAAATTCCTTCTGCTTGTTTAAAAACGAAGGGCCCCTGGAATCACCGAATCATAAAGCATTAAAAAAAAACTCAAGGGAAACTGTCCCCCCGGGCCCCACCATTATTGTACAAGCGAGCGGGCCCCAAAGTTCCTTTTTTGCATGCTATTACATTTAAATTTTTTTAAAAATCAAATAGAAACTAGCACTTTTTTCCCCAACTACTTTAAGGCAGCAAGGGTTACACTAATACATAAAGGTGGTGACCCCACAGATGTAAACAAATAAAGGCCAATATCGAACTTTCCCTTGCTATCCAAAAATTTTTTCCCCCAGAAAAATAGGGGGAAAGGAGACTATATTCAATTTTAAAAGTTTACCAAAAAATACTCAACCCCCTTTCCAATTTGGATTCAGGGAAAAAAAAAACATTTAAAGAAAGGGAATTATAAAAATGCTAGACCTGCTTTTCACAAACATTTGGGGAAAAAAAAGGGAAAAACGGCTAGGAAAATTTTTTTTTGAAACCCTTTTAAAAAAGTTTTACACAGTTTACCACGGGGTCCTACTCCCCAAACTTGACCACTAGGAAAAAAGAGGCCAATTTCGCTTTCCCTATTTTAAAACCTACCTTTCAATATATCAGTATGTCACCATTAAAGACACAGCCTCTCAATACGGCCAAATTTATACTGGAGTTCCACAGGGAAAGGGCCTTGGGCCCCCGGCCCTTTCCCCCAATTTTCCCTCAATGTATTCCAAACATTTTCCAAAAAACTGAAAACCCCTTCCCCTTTTTCTGGCGACACGACTTTTCATATCTCACCGTAAAACTTGCCCCCCTCAACACCATTTTTTTTAACCCAGGGGGCTGATCAAAATATCGACTTGGATGACAGCCAAAAAACTTCACTTTTAAAACTGACAAAAACCCAAATATATTAAGTTTTGGGGGGCAGAACAGGTGTTTCGCAAATTAAACATTAAGATCGACAAAACTCCCAAATTTCCAGAAATAATGAGGGGAAATTCCTCGGGGCCAAACCTCGAAAAACCAAAACCAAATTTCGCACCCATAACCAAACCCCTAACAAAAAAAGTATCCAAAAAAGGTGGGGGCCTCCCCAAGATAAAGATAAATAACGTGCCGCAACCCGCTCCCTTCTCACACTAATAAAATTCACTTATGTAACCAAAACCCCCACCCATGCTAACTGTGCTTTGGGGGGCAAATGCACAAAAACACCTAAAGCCAATAATAACCCCCAAAAAAAAACTGCAGTAAAATAATCACTAAAAACCCATCCCCGGCAACACCCCCTCACTTTTTCATGATCTAAAATTAAAATCCCCGTTTATAACAAACCACACTTAAATACGTGAAAAAAACTACATCTACAGGGCTTTTAAAATCCAATACCCCAAATTGACCTAAAAAAGCTTTTTTTATAGTTGTGACAGAAAACCCCCGGGATAACCCCAGACACAAAAAAATCCAAAAAAAAATTTCCCCCTGTCCGACTAAACCTTACAAAAAAACCCAAAGTATTTCAATGGACCCAAAATCTGGGAAAACCCTAAAACCCTGAAAACTCAAAAACTGCAGACACACCCATCACTTTTTAAAAAATACAGTTGAAAACATCTTAAACTCCCCCGATAAAACCCCAACAACTAACTACATGATAACCACCTGGTGGGTTACAATAAAACTCAAATCAAACCCCCTGCTATAAACACGAAATACTAATCTTAATCTTTTAAAAAAATTAAAACCTAACTATCAAAAAGTTTGCCCCTGATACCCAATATAGACACTTTGTTTTGTGCCCAAAAAAAAAAGCATTCACATTGCAAAACCCCACAAATTATGATGTAGTTTACTTAGCCTTAATAAACCCTTTAAACTGAAAAGGGTTTTAAAGTTAAGAATTTAAACCCAAATCTGGGCCGAAATGCCTACCATGCTAGGGGGTCCCATGGCCCCCTCTGTAAATTTGTATTTTATAACAAGTAAAAAACCCCAAATTTTCCAAATCCCCCTAAAACCCCACAAATTTTTAACCCTTTTTAAGAATAAAAATTGATTTGATTTGATTTGTTTGATTTTAAATTTAAAAAAAAGAATAAACCATTACCCATAGAAAGAAAACCCCCCAAAAGGAAAAAAAACAAGGCTTTTTAACTGACACGGAATATTCCCGGAAGGTTTCTCAAAAACCGGGGTTTTACCCAAAGAGGGATTTTTTTCCCCCAAATTTTGTTTTGGTTTTGAAATTGTAAATGAAGGGATTAATCATCCACATTGGTAATGAAGTTTTTTAAAGTCCCCTTGATCTGTACCCAGCTGTTTTGGGAAACTTAGTGCTGGGGATTAACTATCTTCTAGTCTGAAAATGTACCCAAATTCTCCTGTTGCTGCCTTTGCAACATTGTGAAAGTACAAAAGCTAAAGATTTCCACCACCCGTGGCTTGTCATGCATTTTGAGATCGTCTGTCTGCGATTGTTTGCATGCATATATGTGTGTATATAATATATATATATATATAAATATATATATATATATATATATATAATATATATATATATATATATATAATAATAGATATATAATATATAATATATATATATATATGCAATAAGATCACAGTAAACAGGTGAATTCAGAATATGCAAAACAACCACTGTGAAAGAATAGAAAAAAAATCCAAGCGCTTTCGTGACTACTCACATTATCAAGGAACAATAAAATTAATGCATCAAAGGAAGGCATATAAAGGGTCTAGACCACACCTCACTATCACATCCCACAACAAAGCAACCCTGACGTGCGACTCATAAGAAAGAAAACCACTGCAGGGGGCCCCCGCTGGCCAAACTAGATGGGCTTTAAGGCAACCCACAAACAAAATGTCTTCCCAAGAAATTTGGAATTATAAAATTTATTATTTGTAAAAGTTTTTATTAAATTCTTCCCAAATTCTATTAATTATAAATGGATCTAATTTATATAAACCCCCAAAGGGAAAAATTCATATTATTTTCAAAACTGCTTTTATGAAACAAGATTCAATTACATTCCGTCAACCATGGACTTGCTTGATACAACTTTCTCAACTTTTGAAAATCAATTGGATGGTTAAAATCTCTTACAGAATAAATAAGCATTGGAATCTTGTCCAGTTCTAATGCTATATTTATGTTGTTTTAATCTTAAATTCGAGACTTTTACCAGTTTTTACCGTAATAAACTTTATCGCAGAATTTTTCAAGGAATCTTATAGACACATCCATCAGCATTTTTGAGGGGAATTCTTTATCAAAAGTTTTTTTTACTGTATCAAGATTTTTAAATACAACTTTGATATTAAAATACTTAGAAGAGAAGGCATATCAACCAAGTTTCATGGGAAGGGAGAACCAACATAATTTTAGTTCAATAAGGCTGGTTGTCAATTTTTGGATTGTAAAAAGCATTTCAAACAATTTTAAAAGATTTATCAATTACGTTTCTTGAGCATTTCAAAACATTAGTTATTCATAAATTTTGGATATTTCCTCATCTATGAACTCTGGACTACAAATACTAAAGCCCCAAAAACATGATGAGAAAACAGACAGTTTGACTCTATCTTGATGTGAAGAATAAAAGTGTACATAGAAAAAAGTTTTTGTAGGTTTTCTGTAAATTTTAAATTTGAATTTCATTATTACCCTTAATAATTAAAACATCTAGAAAAGGCAATGAGTTAATTTTTCCTCAAGCTCAACATTTAATGTTTTATAGAATGGGCTAAGCTATTTAATTTCCCAAAGGGAAAAATGGTGTAATATCTACATTCTTGGGCATAAGACACAAAATATCATCAACATATCTGAACCATTAGCTCTATTAGGGAGGATTGTGTTAAGCAACCTTGTTTCAAAAAATTCCATATATAGGTTTACTAAGAACGGGTTGAAAGAAGATTTCCCATTGTCATACCAAACTTCTGAGTGTAAACTTCTGCATTATTGGTGCAAAATTTGTATTTAATGATAAGTTTTACACTTAGAAGTTTGGTATGGCAATGGGAAATCCTCTTTCACCTGTTCTTAGTAACTTAATAACGAATTTTTTGGAAACAAGGTTGCTTAACCCAATCCTCCCTAATAGAGCTAAATGGTTCAGATATGTTGATGATATTTTGTATGTTATGCTAAAGAATGTAGATATACACCATTTCCTTGGCAAATTAAACAGCTTAGCCCATTCTATAAACATTACTGTTGAGTTTGAGGAAAATAACTCATTAAGTAATAAGAATTCAAATTTTAAAAATTTACAGAAAACCTACAAATAACTGTTCCTATGACACTATATTCTTCAGGGGTTCGAGTCCTTGGCTAGTGCAGTGTTGTTATTGATCAATACCACTCGTTCGTGGTCACAATAATATATATAAAAATATATAATATATATATTTTATATATATATATATATATATATATATATAATATATATATATATATATATATAATATATATGCAAAACAACCACTCTGAAAGAATAGAGAAATTCCCAAAGCGCTTTCGTGACTACTCACATTATAAAGGAACTATGAAAGTGAAGCATCCAAGGAAGCTATAAAAGGGGGCCCGGCCAACACCTCACTATCAGATCCCACAAGGGTTTTAAACACGTGACGCGCGGCGACCAACTTAGATAGGTCCTTTGAAAAAACTCACCCCCAAGCTATTTATTTGTCCAGTGTATTATAAATTCTACCCAAATTCTATTAATTATAAATGGAATCTAATTTATATAAACCAAAGGAAATATTCATATTATTGTCAAAACTGCTTTTTTATGAAACAAGATTAAATTATATTCCTGTCGACCAGGGACTGCTGATACTACTTTCTAAACTTTTTGAAAATCAATTGGATGGTTAAAATCTCTTACATAATAAATAGAGCATTGGAATCTTGTCCTTCTAAGCTATATTTATGTTTTTTTAATCTTAGTTCGAGATTTTTACCAGTTTGACCGTAATAAACTTTATCGCAAATTTTACAAGGAATCTTATAGACACATCCATCGCATTTTGGGGGGAATTCTTAATCAAAAGTTTTTTTACTGTATCAAGATTTTTGAATACAACTTTAATATTAAAAGTCTTAAGAAGAGAAGGCATATCAACCAAGTTTTCATGGTAAGGGAGAACCAACATATTTTTAGTTGAATAAGGCTGGTTGCCCTTTTTTGGATTATAAAAAGTGTTCCTAGCAACTTTAAAAGATTTATCAATTACATTTCTTGGGTATTTAAATCATTCCCTATTTCATAAATTTTGGATATTTCCTCATCTATGAACTCGGGACTACAAATTCGTAAAGCTCTCAAAAACATTGATGAGAAAAACAGACAGTTTGACTCTATCTTGATGCAGGAATAATAGTGGACATAGGAACAGTTATTTGTAGGTTTTCTGTAAATTTGAATTCATTATTACCCTTAATAATTAAAACATCTAGAAAAGGCAATGATTATTTTCTTCAAACTCAACAGTAAAGTTTATAGAAGGGGCTAACTTTTTAAATTTTTTCCAAGAAAAGGGTGTATATCTACATTTTTGGGCATAAGACACAAAATATCATCAACATATCTGAACCATTTAGCCCCTATTAGGGAGGATTGTTTTTAAGCAACCTTGTTTCAAAAAATTCCATGTATAGGTTACTAAGAACAGGTGAAAGAGGATTTCCCTTTGCCAAAAACCAAACTTCTGAGTGAAAAAACTTATCATTAAATACAAATTTTGCATCAACAATGCAAAGTTTAGTAAGTTTAATGAAGTAGGAACTGGCAATGGTAAATCATAGTTAACGAGTTCTTCAGATAAGAAACTTAATAAATAAACAACAGGAACTTTCGAAAACCAAGGAAGTAACATCAAAACTAACCAAGTTAAAATCATTTAAGTCAGTCAAGGACTTAATTTATCAACCAAGTCTATGTTGTTTTTTAACATTAAAGTTAAAAATTTTTCCCAACAACAGGGCTCAAAATATCAACAAGCCATTTGGATAATTTATATGAAACTGACCCTATGGAGCTAATAATTGGTCTGACTGGATTCCCGGGTTTGTTGTTTTTTTAGTCCATACATGTAAGGTAAAGAGGATTAGTGGAAGTAAATTGTTGACTAATTCATCTTTGCCTTTCAGTAGAAATTTTATTGTTTTATTGAAATTGCTGTTAACGGTTTCTAGGTGATTTTTCCTAAGTTTAATAGGGTTTTCAGTATCATCTAAGAGTTATTCATTTTTTCTTGTAATCATTTTCTTTCATAATTACTATTGCATTTTTTTTGTCTGCTTTAGTAAGGCGCAAATTTTTATTGTTATTAAGTGTATCAAAAAGACTTAAAGAATCTTTGGGCAATTGGAATGTTTTGGTTTAACATAGAGCAAAATACCATTCCTTACTAATATTAATTTCATCAGAGATAAATCAGAAAATTTTTCAAAGTTACAAAAGGCTTTGCAATTTCAACATTATTAAGTTTTTTTGAAGTTGCAAAACTTAGGCCAAAACCTAGAGCACAGTTGTATGTTTGTCTAAAATTCATCTGATAAGTTAATTACAAAATTGTTATTAGCATCTTTGTCCAATCACTATTTTCAATTAAAAAAGTCTAATTTTTTTTGTAGTTTGCTTTGAGTTCATTACAAATTCTTCTGAGTTTTTTAAGCAATGATTCCAACATACTGTGTTTCCATTCTGATGGAATGGCCCCGATTAAAAGAGTATTTTTTTTTTCTCAATATTTTGAATGCTTCCTTCTCCTTATTTAGTTTTTTTCAATATGTTTCTGAAGAATAATTCTTATAAAATCATCAAAAAGGGCGATCTCTCATGTCAAGGAGTCTATTGGGTAAAAGAGACTTGGGCAGAACTTGTTCATTTTAAAAAATTTTTAAAAAATTAAGTCGAATTTTTAACTTGTGGGACTTGATCAGTGCAGGAAGAAAACTGTGAAACAAAAGATATATGGGTTTGGAAAGCTTATCGAGAAAAATTCTGAAAGTCGTGTGGTATCCATTAATGCAATAAGATCACAGTAAACAGGTGATTTCAAAATATGCAAAACAACCACTCTGAAAAAATAGGGGAAATTCCAAGCGCTTTCGTGACTACTCACATTATCAAAAACTATGAAAGTGAAGCATCCAAGGAAGCTATATAAGGGGTCGGCCAGCAAACCCCACTATCAGATCCCACAACGGTTAAACACTGACGCGCGGCGAGCCAACTTGGATAGGTCCTCTGCAAAACTCACCCCCAAGCTATTTATTTGTCCAGTGTATTTTTAAATTCTACCCAAATTTTATTAATTAAATGGATCTAATTTATATAAACCAAAGGAAATATTCATATTATTGTCAAAACTGCTTTTTATGAAACAAGATTCAAATTATATTCCTTCGACCATGGACTTGCTTGATACTACTTTCTCAACTTTTTGAAAAAACAATTGGATGGTTAAAATCTCTTACATGAATAAATAGAGCATTGGAATCTTGTCCCCGTCTATGCTATATTTTATGTTTTTTAATCTTAGTTCGAGATTTTTACCAGTTTTACCGTAATAAACTTTATCGCAGATTTTACAAGGAATCTTATAGACACATCCATAAGCATTTTGGGGGAATTCTTAATCAAAAGTTTTTTTACTGTATCAAGATTTTTGAATACAACTTTAATATTAAAAGTCTTAAGAAGAGAAGGCACCGTATATATATATGTATATATATAATATATATAATATATATATATATATATATATATATATATATATATATATATATATATATATATAAAATTTATAATCTATATATATATATATATATATATATATATATATATATATAAATATATATATAATATAATATATATATATATATATAATATAATATATATATATATAATATGTCGTGCCGAATATGTAATATTGATCAATTAGCAAGAAAATCGTTTAAAATTAAGTCTTTTCTGAAATGTTCTCTTATATGTTTAAAGATATATTTTTTCATTAATGTTAATGTAAAAATTTTTTAATTTTGCACCAAAAGAATCTTTAAAAAATTACCTAACCTTTTTATAACAAGAAAAATTTTTTTTAGCCTAACCCAACTAAATATAATGATTTGTTTACAATAATTTAATACTAATCAAACACAGTGAAATATATTTTTTTTCGTTAGGTTCAGAGTGATTTTGGCGAAATTATTGCATACACAAATTTTCACTTGCCCTGTATGGCAAGATGAACGTTACTATTTAAGCCAAGATCGCAAGTTCTGCCTATCGGCACGACATATATATATATATATAATATATATTTTATATATAAAATATAAATATATATATATTATATATATATAATATATATATTATACATATATAAAATATATATATATATATATAAAATATATATATATATATATATATATATATAAATATATATAAATATATACGAGCATATTTATATATTACTGTAACCAGGGACGAGTGGTATTGATTAATAACAACACTGCTCGTGAGGCTTTTAAACACCAAACACGGATGAGAATGAAATTAGTTTAGAAGCCCCACACCTCCTTTATGCCCTCGGATGGCGGCCCAACAGCTAGCTTGTGCTGGCTGCGCCATTCTTGAGGGTTGGGTGGTCCTGTGGTTTAAAGCGTCATGGGGTTTCTCGCTTGCCATGAGGCAGGCCAGTACAACATGGGTTCGAATCCTTGGCTAGCGCAGTATTTTTTACTGATCTGTACCACCAGTCCATGGTTACAAAAATAATATATAATATATATATAATGAAAAATTTATATATATATATATATATATAAATAATATAATATATATGCAATCAATCGCAGATAGGCGACCTTACAATGCAAGACAAGCCACTGGAGGGTAGAAATCTTAAGCTTAAGTACTCTCACTTATCAGTGCATAAACGGGTTTGTGCAATGCTACAAAGGTACAACAGGAAAATGGGGGAAGTTTTCTCAGAAAAGGGCAACATGAGTGTCCCCATCAGCGCCTCTCTCAGAATGTGAAAGACACGGCTAAATGCCACCCACTAACAAGCCCCTCCCACCCCACCCCATATCAGTTCGGGTGGACTAGGCCTCAAAGTATTCAGATTGCAGAAGTAAATAACTAGATTTTAATAGCCTCCTAAGCTTAATTCTAACCGCTGAGAAACAAGTCATGGGACATAAGAGATTACGTTACAATACTGGATAACACACACAGAATGCAGCTGTTGTGTGTAACCTTCTAATTAATAAAATAAGTGGGAACAGATGCGCTCATAGCCAGTTGAAAATGTCCGATGTCCCAGAACTTTCTAGAATGTTCAAAAATACTCTCAGTGATATTAATATTTATTTATTAATACATCAGCCTTTTTTCCTACCAAGGCAGGTGGCCCCCCCCAAAAAAAACTTTCATCATCATTAATTCCATCACTCTCTTGCCGAGGCACTCTTATACTAATTTCCTCGCACTCCAACAGCACTTCAAGTCCTAAATCCATTTGCCTCCATTCGCTCCAATGTAACATGCTCATGCATGTTTGCTGGAAGTTCAAGCCCCTCGCACTACAAAACCTCCTGTACCCTGTCCCTCCAATTTTTTCTAAGCCACCCCTACCTGGCCTTCTTCCACTTTAGATTTATTACTCTCCAAGTCATTTATTTCTTTTTCATTCTCTCTAAATGTCAGAACAACCTGAACAACCTCTCCTCAGCCCTCTGATAATACTTTAAGAAACCCCCACACACCCCGCCTCTGCTTTAAAAATTCACTCCACACATTGCCCTCAGACACGACATCTCCACCACCTCCACTTTCTCTTGTTGCAACATTCACAACTCATGTTTCACACCCACATAAGAGTGTTGGTTTTACTATGCTCTCATACATTCCCTTCTTTGTTTTCCCTGGATAACGTTTTTTTGTCTCCACAGACTCCTCAGTACACTACTCGCCTTCTATCCCCTCATCAGTTCTATGATTCATCTCATCTTTTATAGGACCATCTGCTGACATTCCACTTCCAAATATCTGAATATATCACCTCCTCCACACTCCCTCCAATGTGATGTCCAGTCTTTCTTTACCGAATTTTTTTTTATCCTCATCACCTTACTCTTTCCTGTATTCACTTTTAATTTCCTTCTTTTAAAAACACCCTGCCAAACTCATCGATCAACGTTTCCAACCTCTCATCAAAATCTCTCAAAAGTACAGAGTCATCAGCAAAGAGCAACTGTGACAACTGGTGACATCACACATCCTTGTCCCAAGGGCCCTTTTCTAAGTAGATTGTAGCATTGGCCCCAAAATATTACTATCTGTCTGTTAGGGAAGTGTTAGGATGTGAGACCCAAGAAATATGTGGGTAAGTGGATTTTTAAATCTGTATATTTTCTCTGTAATATAAAATGATACATGTAAATAGATCCACCTCTAGTGCAATTTGTGAAACATGTAATATATGTTTATCAAGTACACCTTTTATATAAATTCTCCTCTCAATATATTTTTTGGGGGAGAAAACCACTAATTAGTAAAGAAAGGTCATTAACATTCCATATACAGTCCATAACCATTATTTACCAGTGTCACTGTATAATTTCAATAATTCATAATTATTTAAGGTCCAATTTATGTGAGTGTGGGATGAATGGGTGGGCATCGATGGAGGTACAGTGCTGAGACGCAGTGTCTCAAGTCCCACCTATCTCCGAGGTACAACTAATATCAGTAAGTGTTACGTCTGTTTAGTTGCGCTCTTCCCCAAATTATGTGTGTGTATTAATTCAGGACTGTGCCTGTAAACTTCATACATAATTTCTCACAATTTTGTATATATATCGACGTTCACCATGGACTTAACTTAATGTTATATATTATATCGTTATATTGACATTCATGTTAGGACATAATGTATAACCTGCCCAGCTACTGCTGCATAAAGGTATGGGAAGGTTACAGGTACTCTAGACTAAGTGGTTGCAATCACCGGCTGCAACATGATCGATATAATATCAATAGTAAGGAATGGGGCTTCATTAAGGTATGGGCGCACATGTGTCATTATCCTAGGATAGCCCCAAAAAGAGGCAAACAGACCTAGTGAGATCCTAACCCGTCCAGGTACAATGGTACAAAGGTACACATATTGACTGCAACATGTTGACTGCATCTACGTAGTTTTAGTGGTTTGCGAATTAGGCTTCCTGAAATTTTTTGATTTTCCTAAATTCAGCATGAGTAAGCATGAATAATAAATATTTGTGTATTAAAATGCGACATTGATTTGACGCTTTGAGATAAAATAATTCTGTGGCATATACAGCAGCCTTAAATACCGACCAGAATTCCTCCCAGCTGTCTCCTAGACTAAATGTTGGTAGACATAATTCTGGGAGTTTGGGCAGAGACCTGGCATTTACATTACTAGACTGGTCAATTGCAGTATTTACACATATTTAATGCCTCACTTTTACATGATAATATTGTATCTTCTAATTCATAATATTAATTAATAAATAATTCCCCTCCATTATCACCTGCACAGTTCACCAACAGATCTCCTTCATATTCTGTGTAATACAATTTATATGACAGTTACCTATTTTCTAATGATTCCAAATATAATTCTAAATTAACTATATTCACAGTTTCTTCTGCCACCAGTTCCAGGCATTTATTATTAACTCTGCTCACATGACCTTTTTTTTTGCATTTAATGATTCCTTTATAGCTTTAATTCCCATGGATTTCCATTTGCATTAATTACATTAACCTTATCCATGACTCTTTTATATATTAGACTCAATTAATAAACACTGGTTATACAAACTATACAATGAGACACTTAGTATAATTATTACAATAATGCACCAAATATCCTAGCCAAATATTTCCTGGCTTACCTGGAGTTTACCTGGAGAGAGTTTCGGGGTCAATGCCCCCGCGGCCCGGTCTGTGACCAGGCCTCCTGGTGGATCAGCGCCTGATCAACCAGGCTGTTGCTGCTGGCTGCACGCAAACCAACGTACGAGCCACAGCCCGGCTGATCAGGAACTGACTTTAGGTGCTTGTCCAGTGCCAGCTTGAAGACTGCCAGGGGTCTGTTGGTAATCCCCCTTATGTGTGCTGGGAGGCAGTTGAACAGTCTCGGGCCCCTGACACTTATTGTATGGTCTCTTAACGTGCTAGTGACACCCCTGCTTTTCATTGGGGGATGGTGCATCGTCTGCCAAGTCTTTTGCTTTCGTAGTGAGTGATTTTCGTGTGCAAGTTCGGTATTAGTCCCTCTAGGATTTTCCAGGTGTAATAATCATGTATCTCTCCCTCCTGCGTTCCAGGAATACAGGTTTAGAAACCTCAAGCGCTCCCAGTAATTGAGGGTTTTATCTCCGTTATGCGCGCCGTGAAAGTTCTCTGTACATTTTCTAGGTCGGCAATTTCACCTGCCTTGAAAGGTGCTGTTAGAGTGCTTAGGAAATTAATTATTATATTATTATTATTATTATTATTTATTATTATTATTATTATTATTAATTATTATTATTATTATTAATTATTATTAAAAGGAGACACAATTATCATCCCTAGCCCTAACTGGGCTAAGCAAATTAACAATTATAGTAATCACATTCCTAGCCCCCCTGGGCTTAGCAATTAATTTATGTAATAATTAACACAAATCCATTAATATTACAAACGTATAAGAAATACAATTCCAGCCCCAGTGGATATGCAAATTCAATTAATTATGGCAATATAATCCACTACACAAACACCACTAATTAAAAATTTAAACTATTTATTTTTTTCCCGTAAACCCCAAAAATCCATTTTTTTCAGTCAAACCATAAATTAAATTAAATTCCCCTGATTACATATCCGATTCTTTGGGCCCAAAGGCAAATTAAATTATGGGGAAAAAATTATTCATTAGGTTTACAGAAATATTTATACATGTAAGTTTTTTGTAGGTAAGTGGGATAGATCACAGTTTCTCATAGGACTGTCCCCCTTCGAGCCCACTCCTTCACCACTTCAAAAAAAAAGTTGACCTGACATTAAATTATAAATTACAACATTAAACATTTTAAACCAAAAAATGGAAATTACAAAATGTGGATTGTATGAAAAATTAAAGAAACATCTCCAGAAGGATTAATGCGACCACTAATACAACAAAAGGGGTAAGAATTTTTCTAATTAAACCCGGGCACATATAAACCAAAAAATTAATAATTAAAAATTTATATTACCACTTACTATTTATATTGTATAGTGGATCACCTCAAACCTCCCTAACAAATCCTACGGCCAAAATAAATGTAGATAAAAGGGGCTAATGGCGTACATAGGGGTGTGTTGCAGGGGCGATCCCCAAATTATTTCCCACTTCACCACAAATTCTAGGGGCCCCCGAAAATTTCTCTATCCTTTTTTTTCAACGGGGGGCTTCCAGTACTTTTAAAATTATTTTGAGGCGACTAATATTTAGGGCGTCGATGATGTGGTTTACTGACGATTTCACCAAAACCAACTCACCCATTAATTTACTAGGGGGTTCCCTCTCTCCCCCGACACCTGGCTCTGGACATTTCTTGTCAAAAAATTTTTTGGGGCCCAAAAATCAGTTCATTTTTTAAAATACAAATTTTTAAATTTTATTCATATTTATCATGTAAATTTAACAAAAATATAAAATTTCCACAAGGGGTTAGGGGGTTTTTAAAAGAAAGGAAAAATGGGAATTATCTCTTATAATAGTAAAAAAAATTCGGAATAGAAGATCCATAAATAAACGACATATTGATCTTCCCGAGAGTATTTCCTAAACATTCTAAAAAAGGTTCGGAAAAAATTTGAATATTGCTGACAATGAGCGCACCCACCCCTTTTTTTTTTTATTTAGGTTACAAACAAACCGCTTCTGTGTGTGTTACCAGTATTGAACGTAATTTTTATTCCCTGACCTTTTTCCCGGTTAAAGAAGTTAGGGCTGGCTTTTAAAAACTAGTTATTCTCCCTTCTGTATCTGAAACCGAGGTCTAGTCAACCCGACCCATTATGGGGGGGGTTGGAGGGGCTTGTGGGTGTGGAGGGGCTTGTGGGTGGAGGGCTTGTGGGGTGGAGGGGCTTGGGGTGGGGGGGCTTGGGGGTGTGGGGGGGCTTGTGGGTGGGGGGGGGCTTGGGGGGTTGGAGGGGTTTGTGGGTGGGTAATTTAACCTTGCCTTTCACATTTTTGGGAGGAAAGGTGGGAGAAACTCATGCTCCCATGTCTCAGAAAACTTCCCTCATTCTCCGTTTTTCACCATCGCACAGCCCCTGAGAGTATAAAGGGGAAAGTATTGAGCTAAAAAATTCCACCCCCAGTGGTTTGTCTCGCATATGCAAACAAGTCCAAACAACGAATTATCTACAATTTTTTCGTCCGCAGCAGGACTCAACCCTGCAAACTCTCACCATGTACACAGTACTTTACCAATATCTACAGTTCATTTTTTCTGTTACAAGCAGATTTAAGAAACTTCCCTTAAAAAATTGGTATCTTATTTTCTTTAATAAAATATTTTGAATGTCACTTGAAAATTTTTCGTCATTTCATTTTCCCCCTCAGAAATTTTTATGTGGCCCAAAACGTGTCCCCCCAAAATGCCAAAGTATTGTAACTCACCCTAAGCCTGGCCACTCAACATGTCAGTCTGTTCGCATTGCAAGTTGTCCATAAACGTACTTATCTACGTTCATGGTCTCATAGGGGTTTAAAGATCTCTCACGCTCAAAATTTGCACCCCTATAACATTTATTTTCGTTTTTTACCTCTCCCCAAAATATCATTTCTAATGAAAACCAGAAATACTAAAATTTACTTCTATTTCTTTTCAGGGATTTTTCTTGGCTAACATTCAACTTTTCATAAAGAGTAATCCGGTTGTGTGAGGGGAAACAAACAATGAAATTAAAATTCATTTTACCTTTTTCCGGCTTCTCCCGACATGTTGTTAAGTCTTATGTGAGTCAAAAGCCTCAATGAGGGCACAAACAGTAATGAGTCAAGTCAAGTCAGTGTCAAAGTTACTTTTTTGTCTTTGGAGGCAAACTTTTCATTTAGATGTAGAGCTCGGGTTGTTAATTTTATGCTTAACTCAACAAAGTATTTATCGTCTTAACTAGGGAGGCGCAACAAGAGAGATCCCCCTCAAACCCTGTTTTAATCCTCATGTGTAAACTTGTAAAAAATTTTTCCCTTTTTTTTTGGGGCGATAATTTTTAGGAAGGGTTCGGGAAACCCGGGTTATTTTATATAACCGGACTTGACCCGGGAAGGGGGAAGTAAAATGCTAGCATCAAACAAGGGGTTTGGGGGATAGGCGTTTGGAGGTATATTGTGTATTTTTATACGTAATACTTCTAAACTGTTTTATTCTGAGCACCTCTCAAAAACAGTGAATATGTGTGGTGAGGTAAAGTGTTAAATGATGAGAAATATTTTTTTTTTGGTTTTTTTCTTTCTTTTTTTGTCACTCTGCCTCGGGGGGAGACCCCGACTTGTTGAAAAAAAAAATTTTTAGGCGAAAATTTCTTTTTGCTTTTGCTTTTACAAGTGATTTAAAGGAAAGGGGTTTAACAAAAACTTTGGGAAGGGCTGGCGGTTGTGATATTAACGAACACATTTTCCCCGGAGGGTGAAATTCTTGTTGTTACAGTGATGCATTTTATCCAATTAAAAAACTTAATATAAATAAATGTTTTCCAACACTTTTAGATCTATATCTTTTTAACGTCTAGACATTATAGTGAAGTCAACAAATTTTCTCAAGTCAAACTCTGCAAGAAGTTAAACCCCAAATCCCTTGTATAAGATGTTGGTCACCAACAATAATAATATACTGACAATAATAATAGCCTCCCAAAGGAGCACTCCAGATATTCCCTGCGAGCATATTAAAGATGCCGCATGTTTTGGGTCAGGAAATATGGACAAAAACCTTCAGAACAAAAAGGGGGTGGAAAATAAAACCATGCTGGAAAAATCATGTGTCTAACCGTTCATGTACCAATATATGGTCAATGGTGTTAGGGCAAGTGTTTAACCCCATGTCAAACCCTCCTGTTTACTAAGTGGGAATAAGGACAAATCACTGAAAAAGGAAGGAACTGTGCTGGGTGTAGGTCGTCAATCTCTAAAAAAGTGATAATCATGTTACAAACTTCATTCAAAGTTCAAAATTGATCTTAGAGAGAGAGAGAAGAGAGAGAGAGAGAGAGAGAGAGAGAGAGAGAGAGAGAAGAGAAGAGAGAACAGAGAGGAAGAGAGAGAGAGAGGAGGAGAGAGAGAGAGTAATTTTTACTACCACTCACTATTTAGGGACCATCAACAGGGCTTTAGAAAAGGTTACTCTGCTGCTGATCTGTTGTTAAACCTCTCCCTAGTTTCCCACCATACTGGACAAATCCAAAGTCATGTGTGGTGCACTGGACATTGCTGGTGCTTTCATGGTAGATTTTAAAGGGTATTTTCTAAATGGGACAGTCGGCAAGAATCAATTGAGGCAAGTGTTGCAAGGAAGTGTGCGGTCCATTTTCATGGATATCTACTTCACTGCCCTTTTTCTCACCCGGGGAAACCCCCTGTATAACAAAAACCTGTACAGACATTTACTATCAAAGGGGAAGAAAATGCCAGCTGCACAAAGCTAACAATCACCAGTAAGAGCTATATCACCCTGAGGAAACCGATGGCAGGTAACATTTGCACCAAGAAAACACATATGATGGCCCTCTAACCAGAGGGTAATGCGGGAACAGTAGTAAATATAAAGGGGAGAGTGTTGGTCCCCGGGGGTTAAAATTTCTTTTGGTGTAAATTCGACTCCAAACACCATAAGAACCACGTAAATCTTGAAAACCAAGGCAGCCAGGAAGCTTACAGCACTTCGACGTATCTCCATCTGCTTGCGGGAAAGGGTTGCAAGATTCTGTATGGGGCACAAATATGTACACCTTGAGTATGCCCCATTTTCTTGGTTTCCCCCCCCCTTTTCATCTTTCAAAGAATAGAGACTCTCATCCCCTCGCCGGGCCCCATTCGGATAATCTGTCATTTAGCAGAGTTTCAACACAGGGGGGATGGGGATGGCCTTCTATTATGTACAAGGCCAAATTGTCAAAGTACCAACTTGGATCCCCTTAAAAGGGCAGCGGAAGAAGCTTTAACCACAAGACGGGGAGAAAGCAGCAACTTCATTGGCTGTACCCTTTTCAGAACATCACTTCACTGAATCATATATACCCAGGTGACTCGAGTATGAACACATTCTTCAGATTTTGATGTCGTGAGATAAAGTAGTTTACCTGGGGTTTACCTGGAGAGAGTTCCGGGGTCAAAGCCCCCCCGGCCCGGTCTGTAACCAGCCCCCTTAGGTCATGTCCCAGGGTCACCCCCACCATCGATAACACCCCCGGGACCATTTTACGATGGGGAACATAGACAACAGGGGAAAGAAACAGTCCAATGTTTTTTTACTCTGGGGTGGGGAAACGAACCCAGGCCTCCCTGTAACAGGCGTTACACCAGGGCCCCCAGAGCCCTTGATTTAGATGAAAATGCTGGCCCACAGATGATCCAACTTATCCTGTTCCCTATTGCATGTTTTATAACAAAACAAAGAAAAACAATACAATACAAATGATTTAGGTAACAGCTCTTAGCTTGTCAAAAAGTTTTGAAATCCTTAACCTAAAATTTTCAAACCCTGTTAAAAGAGAGAGAGGGGAGAGAAAGGAAAAGAAGAGAGAGGAGAGAGAGAGAGGAAGAGAGGAGAGAGCCTTCTAGTTTTTACCTGGGAAGATTTCTTTTTACACTTGTTTTTGGGTCGAGCTTAGTCAACATCCCCTTTTATGTCCACCGAAGCAACAAAATGTCTATTAAAACAATTTAAAAAAATAATAAAAAACACTTTAGCGTTTTGGGAAAAAAAAGTAAATATTTCATTCAGTGGATGATGGACGGGCAGGCAGCATCCTAGAAAAAATTTTTTTTAAAAAAAGGCCCGATTGGGGGCCGGGCGCAGGGGGGATGATGCCCCAATGAATTATAGGCAAGTAGAGATATGTCAATTTTAAAATTTAAATTTCTGTTATCCCAACGCAGCCACTCCCCTTGGGCTGGGGGGTGAAGCAGCACTGAGGCGCCGGGTTTTCTGACCCCTATAAACTCCAACAACATTGGGGGAGTTGGTAGAATTTGAATCACGTACTTAACTCAGTGGTGACCTGTACTTAACTCATGGTGACCTGTACTTAAATCTGTGAGAAATGCTTGTGTTTCCCCCCTGGACTGAACCCAAGATTCCCTCCTCGAGCAATTTACCAGCAGCTTAAGGAAGAAATTTAGGTAGCGAAAATGGGATACGGCGATTGTGAGGGGAAAACAAGAGGATTCTATAGTCCTCCTGTTTTGATCCCCAGGTAAGAAGGGGGCGGGCAGAGCTGGACAGCAGGGGGCAAAGTTGCGACAAGAAGCGAATGGAAAGCCAGAAAAGATGAAGAAGAAAGAGACTGCTGTGGGAAACTCTTTTGAGTCGCTACTGGGATCGTCACGACGAACGACAAAAGGATGGTAAGAATATTGTTTTGTTGGGGGTGCAAGGTTAGATACATGGATAGGGCATTCTGTTAAGGCAGGGGTGGAGCAGAGGGTTTTGCTTTCCTGGGGGTGGGGTAGAGGACATTGTTTTCCGTTGACAAAATCTTAAAGGTAATGGGGTTTAATCCTTTTTTTGCCTCAGTCTAGGCAAGATGTAGGCAAGCGTGAAATGAGGATTTAGTTAGAAATTTTAGGCAGCTAAAGACATAATTTGGAAGAAGGGGGAGCGCCCGTTATATGTGGCATTTGCCAAAAAGAGGTGTTGGGAAGAATGGTTGTCCAAGGGAATTGGGATTTAAATGTTGGCTGGATAAACACTGAGGGATAAGCAGTACCTTCTTACAACGGGGGAACTTCTGTGCCCAAAAGACATTAGCCAGGGGTGGTGTGGGTTTTCTTGCTAAATCAGTTGAGGGGGTTTTTAGGACTTTTAAATAGGTTATTAGGGTAGGGGTTTAGAAAGATAAATAATGATATGGATACATTGACTTTTGCTTATATTAAAATCTAATATAACTGCTGGAGAACTCTGGTAATGATAATTTCAGAAATTGGTAAAAACTAAAAAACAGAAAAATGTGCAATGAAAAAACATATGATTTTTTTTATCTAAAAAAGTCGAAGGCAAAAAATAAAATTTTTGAAATACGTTTGGTAGCTGGGGAACTTTGAATCATTGCATTAAATGAAAGGGGAGATTTTAAAGAGCGGGATATGACTGCTGAGTAATATTCAGGGGAATTAAGTTGTTAATGTGGATAATGTAATGGGGAAAGGGGGGGAATTCTTAAATGTTCGAGAAAAAATTAATTTTGCATAAAACAGGTTAAAAATAGAGGAGCAGTAACAGAATTGTTTTGGGGAGAGTTTTTAGGGGTCAAGAAAATAATTTTGGTGTAATATACCGACCTCCGGGTTGGATCACGATAGAGGGAGCTTTTTTGGGACAAATTGTTAGGGCTTTAGACAAATAACTAGTAAAAGAGGGACTTTTTCTTATAAATTGATGGAATTCTTGACAGGTAATCTAAGGGGCCAGGGCTTTAGGGAAAAGTTCAGGGCTGTTTTCTAAGCAGAGCGTAACGAGCCCCAGGGTAATAATTTGCTAGACCTAGCTTGTCAAAAAAGGAAACCTCGTGAATAACTGAGATCACTGAAGACTTTGGGGCAAGTGATCACAACCCTCACTCTTACTTTTCTGAGAATGCAAGAAAAATGATAGTAAGTAAAAATCCCCGATTTCCGTTCTGCCCCACTATAATGGGTTAGGGAAAATCTTCTAATCTTTATTGGGGTTTTCTACTAATGATTTTACTGGTGATCATATTATGATTATGAAGGGATTGCTTTTATAATTTTTTTTTATAATGTCACCCTGCCCCCGAGTATAAAACAATCCCCAGAGGAATTAGGGCAATAATAACGACCCAAATTTGGGTTTAAAAGGGGGTAAAGCATCTATTTGGGGAGAAAAGGGGAATTTTTAGGGCGCATCAGAAAGGGGAGGTTAACCTTTCTGACCAATATGTCAGCTAAAAAAAGAAGTAAAAAAAGGGGGTTTGAAAGGCAAAAGGACTATGAATTAGAGTTTTAGTGAACAAAGACTAATCCAAAGGGGTTTTTGCAAGTTATAGGACAAGGTGAAGGAAAAAAATAGGGCCCCTAAAAATGACAGCGACGGATAAAAGAACGGAAATTTTTCCTAAATTTAAAACTTTTTTGCATTTTTAAACAGGGATTAAAAGAGATTCCGAATTTAAAAATTATTTTGTCCAGATGAATTTAAATTGACTAATTTACTGTCACGAGGGACATGGTTATTAAAAAGATAGACAAAATGAAGCAAAATAATCCCGGGACCGATGGTTTTTTTCCAGGGGACTTAAAGGGAAAGCAAGATGGGCTTAGTCAGCATTAACGGTGTGTTTAAAAGCACCATCCTACCGGTGTTGCCCAAATTGGGAAGATGGCTAATGGGTTCCTATATTCAAATCAGGGGGTAAATCCGTTCCTTCAAATTACCGTCCAATAAGCCTGACATCTATAGTGGGCAAGTTTTTAGAATCAATTATACTCATTATTAGAAGTCACCTTGAAGAGATAGCTTGATAAATGAATCTCAGCATGGGTTCACGAGGGTCGTTCCTGCCTGACAAACTTGCTGACAATTTTCAAATCAACATTTAGCGCTGCATGAAAGGGAAAAGTTTTGTTTTTTTGGGTTTTGTAAGCCCTTTGAAGTACCTCACAGGGACCTTTAAAAATGGGGCCCCTGGTTAGGAAAAAAAGTTCTAGCGGATGAGGCATGGCTACCAAAAGAAAGCGAGGTTTTTCATTAATGGAGGAAATCTGAAAAGGGATTGTCACTAGTGACGTTTTCCCCAAGATCATTTTTTTGGCCCTCTCTTTTCAAAATTTTCATTTAAGACCTTTATGAAGGGATTACGAGTGACTGAGTAAGTTTACTGATGATACAAAGAAGGGCCCTATAATTTACTCGGAGGAAACAATGAACTCCGGGGGATTTGGACAAATTTAAAGTCCTGGTCTGAAAAATGGCAGTGAAGTTCAGTGCGATAAGTTTAAGGGACTAGCCCTTGGTAATGAAAAAAACCCCCGAAGCTAAATTAGGGAAAAAGCTTGAAAACAGAAGTGAAAAAGACTTGGGGGTCATGGAACAAAAACCAAAACCAAGAAAACAGTGCCTCAGTGTGCGCAAAAAGGGCCCAAAAGATTCTTGGATTTACTCAAGAATATAAGTAACAGAAGTCCCCAAAATTTTTTTAAAAAGCTCTATACATCACTAGGGGGCCCTTTGATTATGCTGTCGTTTTGGTGCCTTACTACAGATGGAAAATTAGACCATTAAGAACATCAGAGAAGAAAGCTAAAAGATTTACTGTGTAAAAAACCCCCCGTATGAAAAATAGCTTAAAGCCTTTTAAAACTCCCCTCTGGGGAGGCGTAAAATGAGGGAGATATCTTGAATGAATGGAGACGGGCATAAACAAGGGAGACATTTAAAAAAGTAGGGGTGCCCAACCCGGGAAGAACCAGGGAAAAAGGGTTTATTTTATAAATTTAGATTTAAAAGGACATAAGAAGTCGGTTTTAACAGAGTTTTAGAGCTGGGAACAGTCTTCCCAGTGGGGTGATAAAAGGGTAGGCCTTGGGGAGCTTTAAAACAATGTTTATTCATTGTTCTAGTAAGTTTCTAGTATATATTCCAAGTGCTTTTTTAATTTAATTTCCAAAAAATTATGGGACCGTCTATAGGATGGGTTTGATGTGCACAAAAAAAACATGCCGCTCCCAGTAAAACATTCTAAATTTGGTTCTAAAGCAAAAAAAAGATATAATTGTACGTTTTTCGAATTTTTTTTTTTTCTACTTTTTTGGGAAAAAAAAGAAATAAAAGTACGTTTCCAGTATTTTTATTTTTTTCACTTCCCTTTTTAATACGATGGAAAAGCTTTAATATTTTAAGTTTTATTCTGGTGAAACTGCTTGAAAATGGTTTATTAAATTTTTTTCAAAAACTGGTTTAAAGGACCACCGATGTTTCAAACGGGGGTATTTTTATTTTTGTTTTTTAAATGTCAAAATATGACTGTGTGGGTTTAAGGGTTTCCATCACTACTTTTAATTAATTTATTCAAAAAATGATATTTTCAAAAAATTATATTTTCGTTAAATGTTACTAAAAATTGTTAAATATCTGTTTTTACAAGAAATAATTAAAACTTTTTCACCTTATATAAAAATGATAATTAAAAGAACCTTTTTAATAAGTGGTTAAAAATACCATGGAACGGGTGAGGTGAGTCGTAAAACTGGTGACCAGCGTGTGTGACAGTGGGCCAGCTGGTGTAGTGGCTCACACACTCGGCCAGCTGGTGTAGTGGCTCACACACTCGGCCAGCTGGTGTAGTGGCTCACACACTCGGCCAGCTGGTGTAGTGGCTCACACACTCGGCAGCTGGTGTAGTGGCAACACACTCGCCAGCTGGTGTAGTGGCTCACACACTCGGCCAGCTGGTGTAGTGGCTCACACACTCGGCCAGCTGGTGTAGTGGCTCACACACTCGGCCAGCTGGCCTTTTGGCTCACACACTCGGTCAGCTGGCTAGTGGCAACACACTCGGCCAGCTGGGTAGTGGCTCACACACTGGCAGTGGTTAGTGCCACACACTCGGCCAGCTGTTTGTAGTGGCTCACACTACCGGCCAGCTGGTGTATGGCCCACCCTCGGCCATGCTGTGTTAGTGGCCCACACACTCGCCAGTTTAGAGTTGCTCACACACGGCTGGAACTATACGACTCACTTTCCATCTGTTCGAAACCTACCCGTTCCTGTTTTGCGTCTCATAATGAGTGTTTTGTAGGTCGACCATTAGAATTAACCCAAAATTCAACATACCCCAAATTGAATTGAAAATCGACGTCAATGTGTTCAAAGATGGCGACAAGAAGACCTTAGGTTGAATAATGTCGGTCACATGATGTTTAGATGAAGGCTAAGTAACTTACATCACTGTGATATTATGCCTTTATCTGATACTAATATTTCAAACACTGGAGTCTGGCTCTTCCACTTATAACATGATTATTATATTCATGAGGAAATGGTTTTCTCAGTGTCTAGGAGTTAATTTGGTTTGATAGAGAAAAGGATGATGCCATTTATTTCCTGGCCCAAGAGCCTTCAAAAGCATCCTTGACTCCGACAGTGAGCTACAGTGCGGGTCACACACGACTGAAACGGGCAATGAAGCAGCAGCAGCAAAAACACACAGCAAAGCATTTTTTAGCTTACCAAAGCTGGGGTGTGGCCCCAAAAGGATCTTGTATGCTTGTCCCCATTGCCCCCTGACACGTCTGCGCTAGCAGCTCCCCACACCCTTCGAGCCCAGGTGGGGGGGGTTTTTGTCTCAATTTTGTACTACCTATTTGTGGTTGAGGGGTCGGTCCTAGCTCCTGGCCCCCCTTTCACCGGTGAATAGGCCCTTTCCCCCCGCTCCATGAGCTTTATCAAACCTGTTTAAAAAAAACTGTGTTTGGTTCCGCCTCCACTACTTTTTTTTCTGGGCTTTTCCCCACTCCCTTAAAACCAGATGAAGAAAAACTTTCTATCTCCTGACCCCCTTTTGTGCCCCTTAAACTTCCAATTGTGGCCCCGTGTTTCTGTGCCCCTCCCGGAACTTCCTGTCTTTGCCCACCTTGTCTATTCACCAGGATTTTATATGTCGTTATCAAAGTCTCCCCTGACCCTCCTGTCCTCATGGGTCGGGCCGTTTTCCCTTTAAATCTTTCCTATAGGACATTCCCCTTAGCCCCGGGAACAAACCTTGTCGAAAACCTTTTGTACTTCTCTAGTTTTTTGAGTGTTTTTATCAAGTGCGGGTTCCAAACAGGTGCGCATACCCCGTTGGGCCTAAAATACACGGTGTACAGTGTTTTGAATTTTCCTTAAAAGGTATCGGAATGGTTCTCGGGTTTTGCCGGGCACCCCAAGGTGCCTAGTTTCTCCCTCGAGCCCTGTGGGGGCGTGGAAGGGGGATAGGCTTGGGTACGCTGGGTCCCAGACATGGGAGGTACTTGCATCCCCCTTACTTGAAAATTGGTCTGGGCACTCCCTCGACAACGACCCAAGGGCCGGGCCCACCTCTTGGAAATTGCCGGGGCAGGGCGTTTATACTAGCGATTCTACAAGAAAAGGGTCCACTATTGTTTTTTATCACCCCAATTCATAGTGATCTACCCTCCAAAGGGAAGGCCATGATGTCGGGATGCTCTTGACCAAGAAATTAGATTACTTCATTACCTCTGATGGAATTAATTATTTTCCCTTTCGTAAGTATGTTCTAGGGTTTTTAGCAGTCTCTTTGAATAAAATAATAAAAATAATAACGCAATGATAAATAATAATAATAATAAAATAATAAAAAAATAATAATATAATAATAAAATAATAATAATAAAATAATAAAAATGAAACTAAATTTATTTAACAAAACCCAATACCCCTGCTTGTTTAAAATGTCAAATTAAGATTACTAATCAAAAACAATATTACCTTTGCTCCTGAGCAAATACAAGCCCCTTTATGCTGGAAGTATCAGGCGTGCTTAATTTATCACAGGGAAAAATAACCCACTATTGTTTAATAAACGGGGAAATTTTGCCCCAAACTTTAAACCCAAAGACAATTAATACAAAAGGGTTTAGGACATTAACCAATAATTGCAGAAAAAAGAAAATCCCATAGACCATCGAGAAAATACGGTAGTTGTTTTGGGGAAACTGAGTAAAAGGGAAAAATCGGTAATACAAACGATAAACTTTTGGGAAAAAAAAGTTATTTTCTTGGGCTTCCCACCCCCCCAAAAAAAGATCTCTTTAATGTTAAAGTATATCTCATATTATTAAATGATTTTTGCACACATGATTACTTTGCTGTTTAAAATTTTAAAATTAAAATAAAAAGATAGTAAAGGACCCTGGTAAAAAAAAATCACTTTGACATTTTTTTGGGGTTTTCCGGTAATGCCTAAATATGATAAAAACATTTGTTTATATTGTTTAGATAAACTTACTTTGTTGGGCTGCTTACGAGACAAAAACCTGATCCCTAACCAAAGGGTTCCACAGTCCGTTTAAAATGCTCCAAAAAATTTTCTTCAAGTGGCACCTTGCTAATTGAATTTATAGAAGATTATCAAAAATAGGGACAAAATTGCAAAAATAGATAATAGAAACTTGTTAGAAATTGCGTTTAATGGACTTAAAAAAAATTTAATATAAGTCGAAATTTAAATGCACAAACCCAGTAAAAATGTGAAAATTTTATTGAAAAAACGGCCATTTTTGAAAATTGAAGAAATCAAGAGTACATTACTCAGTTATCGCACAAAATCAAATTTCTAAATTTTTTAATTTTTTTAGTCAATTTATAAATTTTCACTTATCAGACTATCTTGGAGAATAAATTCTTAGAATATATGAAAAAATTAGATTCAAGCCATTGAGACGGGAGGTATTTTAAATTTTTTAAAACAAGAATGAAGCACCATACAAAAAAAAAATAAGAGGGTTTACCCCTACACATTCAATAACAAACTGAACAAATTTAAATAGGATACAACAGTGG
>NC_069436.1:0-5000 GCF_026875155.1 Cherax quadricarinatus | reverse complement strand
GAAAGTCAGTGCGTCATCGAGGACTGTCTAACTTATTTCCATTGGGGTCCTTAATCTTGTCCCCCAGGATGCGACCCACACCAGTCGACTAACACCCAGGTACCTATTTGCTGCTAGGTGAACAGGACAACAGGTGTAAGGAAACGTGTCGAAATGTTTCCACCCGCCGGGAATCGAACCCGGGCCCTCCGTGTGTGAAACGGGAGCTTTAGCCACCAGGCCACCAGGCCATCCTTAGTTTCACATCGTCTGCAATCAGGGGCACTTCTGAATCTATCCTTCCATCATGTCATTCTGAATCTATCCCTTCCGTCATGTCATTCAGAAACAGCACAGGTCCTAGGACTGACCCCTGTGGAACCCCGCATGTCACAGACACCCACTCTGATACCTTTATCACATATCATGACTCGTTTATTGCCTTCCGTCAGGTATTCTGTGATCTATTGCAATGCCTTCCTGTTGTATCCTACCTGATTCTCCAGCTTTTGCACTAATCTCTTGTATGGAAATGTGTCGAAAGCCTTCTTACAGTCCAAGAAAATACAATGTATTTTCTTGGACTGTCTTACTGCCATCACCTTGTCGTAAAACTCCATTAGGTTTGTGACGCAGGATTTCCCCTCTCTAAAATTGTGCTGGTTATTGTGTATATGCTCATTTCTTTCTAGGTGCTCCACCACTTTTCTTCTAATAATCTTCTTTATGACTTTGCATACATGTCTCGTGACACTAGTCTGTAGTTTAATGCTGTCTCTCTTCTTTCTTAAAAATTAGACTACCACACCTCAGGTAGTCGCCCTGTTTCGGCAGATGTGTTGAAGATTGCAGTTAGGGCATACACAAGGCCTCTGCTCCCTATCTCAGAACCCATGGCGAGATGTTGTTCGGCCCCACTGCCTTTGAGGTATCTAGTTTGCTTAGCAGCCTCTTCACCTCCTCCTCGGTATGTGTATTGTGTCCTGCATCTGGTGTTCCCCACCATTCCAGCTTTCTGGAGTCCTTTCTGTCTCCACTGAAAATACTTCTTTAAATCTAATGTTGAGCTCTTCACATACTTCTCGGTCGTTTCTCGTGATCACCTCTCCTTCCTTCCTCAGCCTGATATTATCTGGTCCCTGGATGTACAACAGCTGTCGATGCTATGTCATTTTCATATTGTCGCGGGGCTGATGAAGCCACTGTGTGGCGAAACGTTTCCTCAATAAAGATCCCATATGTTGCATAAGTGTCTTAGTCTATCAGCTTGTCGGTTTCCAAAACCATCCATCACAAATGTCAGACACTGCATCATCTTGGGATCTTGATACAAAGAATTCTTCAAAACTTGTCCATCCTTTCGACGAAGACCTACTTCGACTAGTGGGTGGTACCACTATGACCCGCCTCCTCCTGCTTCGCCTCACCTGACTGCAGTATATAAGCCACGTGTATGGCCCTATGCTGTACATTCTACAAGATTGATGGACTGAACACATAGACTCCAGGCTGAGGGACTGATTACCTCGAACTCCTCCTTTCTGTAAAGTAAAAGGACACAAGTGCAACTAATGTGACATTTTATTGTGGCAACGTTTCGCTCTCCAGGAGCTTTAATCAGCCATTACAAACAATACATGGACACAGAGGGTATATAAAGGCTCAGAGTGAGGTGCAATACTAGTGAGGTACCATTTCGATGTTCACTAGTGGTAGTAGTAGTAGTAGTAGTGACAAAAGTAATACAATATGGTAGAGCAATTAATTCGTACATGAGTAAAGGATATAAAAGCTATTACTTGGGTAACAAAAATAGTTGGACAAATATAGACTGGAAAGAGGCAGCTTGTTTCAGTGTTCACTCTCTGTAATGTGCTTTGTGTAGTATAACAGGAGAGACTATGTGATGGCAGGGTTTACTGTTTTCAGGAGGATTCTTGCTAAGACTTCGGAGATGGTGAAGCTGCCGTTGTTTTGTTTAATTGTATTCGAAACAGCGATCAGTGCTGATTCGAGGCACTTGTGTCTGCGGAAATTAGTTTCTTTGATCACTAATTGGGCGTCTCTGAATTTCATGAGATGATTGGTGGAATTTCGGTGTTGTACACAGGCGTTGTTTAAGTTATCGTTCCTACATGCGTAAATGTGTTCATTGAGGCGGGTGTCGAGGTTTCTTGCTGTTTCACCTACGTAAATCTTGTCACAGCCTCCACAGGGTATAGTGTAAACTCCTGCATTGACTGGTTCGTGGTGCTTGGATTTTGTTCTGGTTAGATCCTTTATTGAAGTGCTAGAAGCAATGGCGACTCTGGTGTTAGCTTGTGAAAGTACTTTTGAGACGTTCAGTGCAACCTGGCTGTTGGGAAGAATTATAACTTTGTTGGGAGTGGTGTTGGTGCGTGGAGAATTAATGATCTGAAGAGCTCTTTTCTTGCAGTCTTTGATGAAAAAAGAAGGAAAATGTAACTCAGTGAATGTTTGGTGAATGTATGGTACATTCCTCGTCAAGAAAACTCAAGACTACAAATTCGGTATGCTCTTAGGAAAAACCCGATGATGATGCCTCTTTTGTCTCGGTATCTTGACTGGAATAGAAGTGTGTGAGATCATTTTTATTGATGGGTTTCCGATAAACTTGAAAATCTTAGGTTGTTGTTTACTTTGTGAATGAGGACGTCGAGGAAAGGTAGCTTGTCATTAGACTCTTCTTCTAGTGTAAACTGGATCGCCGGTTCAACTGCGTTGAGCCTTGCCTGAAGATTTCGTACATCAAAATGTTTGGGAGTTATTACGAGGACGTCGTCCACGTAACGTAACCAAGTGACGCTTGAAGGGATGATGTGAACATCGAAATGGTACCTCACTAGTATTGCACCTCACTCTGAGCCTTTATATACCCTCTGTGTCCATGTATTGTTTGTAATGGCTTGATATAGCTCCTGGAGAGCGAAACGTTTCCACAATAAAATGTCACATTAGTTGCACTTGTGTCCTTTTACTTTACATATTGTCGGTAATCTACCAACTTTATTACAATCCTCCTTTCTGCTTTGTATTGGACTGATGAAGCCACTGTGTGGCAAAAAGATTCCCATATGTTGCATAAGTGTCTTAGTCTTCAACATCACAGTCACTAGTGAAAGGGTTTTATGAAGCAAGTAGACCGTCCGAAACAAAATAAATCACCAGGCCCTGATGAGCTTTTTACAAAGGTTCCTAAGGAATGCAAAATGGAACTTGTGAACCGTTAACTAATAATTTTATGCAACAGTTGGGTATCTTTATTTCGAAACGTTTCGCCTACACAGTAGGCTTCTTCAGTCGAGTACAGAAAAGTTGAAAGAAGCAGAAGATACTTGAAGACGATGTAATCAGTCCATCACCCTTAAAGTTTTGAGGTGGTCAGTCCCTCAGTCTGGAGAAGAGCATTGTTCCATAGTCTGAAACAATATTGTGATGAATGGTTTTGAAAACCCACAAGTTGAAGATTCAGACACTAATGATGACGGAGGAGATTGAGGTAATCAGTCCTCAGCCTGGAGTCGATGTGTTAGTGTCTCAATCTTCAAGTCTAGATATTATTACAGTTGAGCGTGAGAGAGAGGACAGACCTGGTAGAACGCATCCATACTGAGTCCCTGCATGGAGGGAGGGAAGGAGTCAGTACTGACCTGGTAAAACTCGTTCATACTGAGTCCCTGCATGGAGGGAGGGAGGGGATCAGCATAACCATCTTGTGGAGGTTCCTCACTCCTGGCCAGGGTGTATCGCCAACCTCCTGGTCCATCCCCCATCACCTCACCGGTCGCACCTGACACCAGAAAGGGAATATATAAATACAGAAACACTGCAATAGACTACTAACATATGCCTATGCAGGTCATGATACCTGCTCACCCTGCACTCTGACCACTTAGTCCAGCACAGGTAAGCTAGCAGTTTTCTGCCACCGCGTTGCAACCATAGGACTGTCACACCTGAATTGGTCATTACATGACGAAGACCCGCATTTGTTTTTTTCATGAATATACTAACAACATTTTCATTCCCAGATATTTCCACTTATGAAATATGAACAGGGAATTATAAGAACATAAAATCTGATCAGATTCCGGTTAACGATTGGTCTACGACAGACAGAACTGACTTGAAACATTGCAAGGAAACGTTGCTCATATAGAGATCTGAGGAGCACATTCCTTGCGGAGGATGTGATAGAATATATATTATGTGGGGATAAACTGCCAGAGACCTGACAAGTGTAAATGAAGACTAGTATGCTTCTAGGATTGTCAGTCAACGTAAATAATGCTTACTTTCGACACAGGAACTCTCACAAAACCCTTTAATGAAGCGATTTTAAGTCCAGCTAGTTATTAGGGAAGGAGACCAATTTAAAAGAAAATTCTTAGAAATCGCTCTTATTTCATCACCTAACACCATCGGCAAAAACCAAAGCTTCTAACTTGCCAAACCCTTGGCAACAGTTAGTGAGCAAAGCCCATCATTGGGAACACCTATCAAGGTTGAATTTCTCCCCAACTACAATATATCATCCCTGTACCTGACCTTCTGCCTATAGAAAGGTTACAAATGGTGAATAACATCAACCAATATGTAAGGAAGGCACATATACGCTATCAGGATATTTGTTATGGAGACACTTTGGCCAACAAGGTCTTTTCCAATTCTACACAAAGAGCATATATGAGAGCCCACACCTCAAGAAGTACGACAGTCTCCTGAGGTCGATATCAACATTGTGTCTCTGATACGGTGCATTTATAGACTGACTCAGGTACAATGGTCTCATTTGCTGTAGATCTGCTGTAGGCCTGAGGGAAAGCTCATAAGCCATGAAACGACTGAATACCCAGCAATACAGATACAGTGGTTGCCTAAAGCTTCCAAAGGAATTAAACAAACCTGGACAGATGGGAAGCAGATGGTGTGGGACCACACCTGTGCATTTACATGATGACCCTATCTGGGATTTGTCTGAAACTGGGGTATTTTTTGGC
>NC_069435.1:45057217-45061517 GCF_026875155.1 Cherax quadricarinatus | reverse complement strand
GTTTACTAACACTAGCCAATTAATTAACTAATATTATAACCGTTTTTACTCGTGACTCATCTTCCATAATAAACTTTACTACTTACATTCATATATATATATATATTTATTTTTATTATCTGGTAATTTATTTGTGTTAGGTAAAAGGACACATGTGCAACTAATGCGACATTTTTATTGCAGCAACGTTTCGCCACAATGAAAATGTCGCATTAGTTGTATATGTGTTCTTTTACCTAATATATTGTGGGTAATTCTACCAACATTATTACAGTTGTGGTAATCATTTTCTTGTGGTAAGAGTAAGCTGACCCGAGTTACATTTAAGTGGGTTTATGTTTTCTCTGATCTTGTTATTATAAACCTACAAGAAACACTCTGGTTTATAGTCTTTGTTTCCTTCATAACTTAACTTTATAATATCTTACAACCTTGTATATTCTTTTTTTTACTTCTCTCTTAAAATGGATATATTAGTTAATGAAAAACATCTCTCTTAGTCGTCTCTTGACGTCGCTCGTCTCACCTTACAAGTGTTTTACTCTAATATTTATCCTGAGATTCATTTTGGATACTGTCAGTCTATATAATACTGAGATCTGCACTCACATCTCCCTGGCTGGTGACTCACTACATTAACCTTCCTAAACTTACTGTAGTATCGCCTTCAACGCACAGCTGTTACACAACACACACACACACACACACACACACACACACACACACACACACACACACACACACACACACACACACACACACACACACACACACACACAGGAGCTCGGACTCGACCCCCGCAACCTCAACTAGGTGAGTACACACACACACACACAGGAAGGAAGGTGGCAAGGAGGGTGGAGAGCAGAAGAAATCAGGCCCAGGTGGAAGAACAAACACAACTCCCTCCAGTACCACCCACAGAAGAAACACAACCATGGTAATCCCAAAGCAATCAAACGACCTAACCCAAAACCCACTCACTGTACCCTCTGCCCCCATCCCCCTCAGCGCAAACCCCACCCCCACAGAAACCCACATAACCCACACATCCCCCTCTGCATAAACCCCACCCCCGCAGAAACCCACAGTAACCCACACAATGTACCCTCCTCCCCCATCCCCCTCACCACAAATCCCACCCTCACAGTAACCCATAGCAAACCACACACTGTACCCTCTACCCCCCATCCTCCTCACCACCACCCCCACCCCAACTGAAACCCCCCATAGGCCTCTCGCCCCCACCCCCACACCAACCCCCTATTGGCCCCTGCCAGGGCACCTGCTCCCCCTAACCCACCTCTCTCCCCAGACCACAGTTATTGAAAAGAAGTTGAAGGTTTGGTACACGAACACGGATGGAATAACGAATAATGTGGGGAGTGGCATGAAAGAATCAAGGAGATATCCCCAGACATCGTAGCAGTTACAGAAACAAAACTCACTGGGATAATAACAAATGCAATCTTCCCACCCGGATATCAGATCCTGAGGAAGGATAGAAGGAGCAGGGGGGGAGGAGGGGTTGCACTACTAATAAAAAACCGGTGGGGTTATCAAGAAATGGAAGGTATGGACGAGATTGGAGAAAGGGATTACATAGGTACATTTCAGTCAGGGGAACTCAAGATAGTCATTGTAGTGATGTATAACCCACCACAGAACTGCAGGAGGCCAAGAGAGGAATATGATGAGTGCAACAGAGCAATGGTGGACACACTAGCTGAGGTGGTAAGAAGGGCTCACTCGAGTAGAGCGAAGTTACTGGTCATGGGCGACTTCAATCACAGGGAGATTGATTGGGAAAACCTGGAGCCACATGGAGGTCCCGAAACATTGAGAGCCAAAATGATGGATGTGGTGCTGGCAAATTTCATGCATCAACATATTAGGGATACTACCAGAGTGAGAGGGGAGGATGAACCAGCAAGACTGGACCTTGTGTTCACCCTGAGTGTCAGCATAGTTGCTGATCCCTGTGTTGTATAGCATATTAGTATCATCCATGTGTTTATATAGGAGATCCCTTTTAGGCCTGTGACTTTGTGTGACGTCACGGGATGCACATGTGTACGTTCGTACCTCTGCCTCGGCCTCAGTCGGCGTTTTGACACAGGCTATGACAGGCAGAGGCTGGGCTACCATCCATTAGTTCTAAGTTATGTATGAATTTGTTATTGTATAGAATCAGCCCAGAACCGCCTGCCTGTTCAGCCAATAGATAGTAGTGTATGTCGGGACGACATACGTTGTAACATGACCGAGCTGTCAGCATAGTTGCTGATCCCTGTGTTGTATAGCATATTAGTATCATCCATGTGTTTATCTAGGAGATCCCTTTTAGGCCTGTGACTTTGTGTGACGTCACGGGATGCACATGTGTACGTTCGTACCTCTGCCTCGGCCTCAGTGGGCGTTTTGACACAGGCTAGGACAGGCAGAGGCTGGGCTCCATTTCCCATCATCACAGTCTTGACAATATATATCGTACCATCCAACAAGTGTGTCTACCTTCAACCCTCGATATCTCCATTTAAGAACCCCTACGATATGAGTAGCTCAGACATTGAGGACATCACATATGAAAGGCCCCTTGGAGCTAGTGACCACGTAGTTATGAGCTTTGAATACATCGTGGAGCTGAAAGTGGAGAGGGTAACAGGAGTAGAAAGGGAAAAGCTAAGCTATAAAAGGGAGGACTACACAGGAATGAGGACCTTCCTGCAGGAGGTTCAGTGGGAACAGGAGTTGGTAGGAAAATCAGTAAATGAAATGATGGACGTTGAAACAAAATGCAAGGAGGCAGAGGAAAGGTTTGTTCCCAAGGGTAACAGAAATAATGGGAAGGGCAGAACGAGCACTTGGTTTACCCGAAGGTGCAGGGAGGCAAAAACTAAGTGCTCTAGAGAATGGAAAAAGTACAGAAGACAAAGGACTCAGGAAAATAAAGAGATTAGTCGACGAGCCAGAAACGAGTATGCACAGATAAGGAGGGAGGTGTAGCGGCAGTATGAAAATGACATAGCATCGAAAGTCAAGTCTGACCCAAAACTACTGTACAGCCACATCAGGAGGAAGACAACAGTCAAGGACCACGTAATCAGGCTGAGGAAAGAAGGTGGGGAGCTCACAAGAAATGACCAGGAAGTATGTGAGGTGCTCAGCATGAGATTTCAGGAAGTATTTACAGTGGAGGCTGAAGGGACAACGGGATGACAAAACAATGGGGTACATCATCAAGGATATACCAACAAGTGTTGGATGAATTACAACTGAGGAGGAGGTGGAGAAGCTCCTAAGTGACCTTGATACCTCAAAGGCGGTGGACCGGACATCTCTCCGTGGGTCCTTAGAGAGGGAGCAGAGACACGTGTGCCACTAACCAAACTCTTCAGTACTTCCCTTGAAACTAGGCAACTACCTGAAGTATGGAAGAAGGCAAATGTCTCCATCTTTAAGAAGGGAGACAGAAATGAAGCACTAAATTATAGACCAGTGTCACTGACGTGTATAGTATGCAAAGTCTTGGAAAAGATTATCAGAAGGGAGTGGTGGAGCACCTGGAGGGGAACAAGATTATAAACGACAGCCACACGGATTCATGGAAGGCAAAATCCTGTGTCACAAACCTACTAGAGTTTTATGACAAGGTAACTGAAGTAAGAAATGAGAGGGAGAGGTGGGTGACTGCATTTTCTTGGACTGCAAGAAGGCCTTCGACACAGTTCTTCACCAGAGATTAGTACAGAAGCTACAGGAACAGGCACGTATAACAGGAAGGGCAGTGCAATGGATCAAGAATACCTAACAGGGAGGCAACAGCGAGTCATGGTCCGTGATGAGGTATCACAATGGGCGCCGGTGACGAGCGGGTCCCATAGGGGTCAGTCCTGAACCAGTGCTATTCTTGGTATATGTGAACAACTTGAAGGAAAGGATAGACTCAGAAGTGTCCCTGTTTGCAGATGACGTGAATTAATGAGAAAAATTAAATCAAACGCAGATCAGACAGGTCTACAAAGAGACCTGGACAGGCTGGATGTGTGGTCCAGAAACTGGCTCCTAGAATTTAACCCCCGCCAAATGCAAAGTCATGAAGATCGAGGGGGGCAAAGAAGACCGCAGACAGAGTATAGGCTAGGAGGCCAAAGGCTGCAAACCTCACTCAAGAAGAAAGACCTAGGAGTAAGTATAATACCGAGTACATCGCCAGAAGTAAAACATTAACCAGATAGCTGCTGCGGCATATGGGCGCCTGGCAAACCGGAGAATAGCGTTCCGGGACCTCAGTAAGGAA
>NC_069435.1:45034717-45054717 GCF_026875155.1 Cherax quadricarinatus | reverse complement strand
GACCATCTTTGAGAGTTCTGCTCTCTCTCTTTTTTTTTTTTTTTTTTTTTTTTTTTTTTTTTTTTTACACAGGGTTTGACAAGGTTAAGGATCCCTAGCTTTATTGACAGCTATTTACAGGTTAAGATTCCTAACTTTATTGGCAAGCTAAGAGCTGTTACCTACATCAGCTCATTTGAAAGCATTTTTGTTATGAGACATACAAGTAGGGAACAGGATGAAGTTGGAGCCATCTGTGGGCCAGCATTTTCATTTGATCAACTGACGTTATCTCGTTGACATCATTATGCTGTACGAATGTGTTCCATACTCGAGTCATCCTGGGTATGTATGATCTCAGATGGAGTGATGTTCTGGAGAAGGGTACAGCCAGAGTGAAGTTGCTGCTTTCTGCCCGTCTTGTGGCATAAAAGCTTGTTTCACGCTGTCCTCGAAGTGGATCCAAGTGTGGTATTTTGACAATATTGGCCTTGTACATAACAGTAAGGCCACCCACATCCCTCCTATGTTGAAGGCTCTGCTGAAATGACAGATCTATCCAGGATGGGTCCAGGCGAGAGATGAGACGTCTTGCTCTGTTCTCTACTCTGTCAAGCAGTCGCAGATGAAGGGGGGGCAGGCAAACCAAGAAAGTGGAGCATACTCAAGGTGTGAGCGTACTTGTGCCTCGTACAGGATCTTGCAACCCCTACTGTCAAGCAGATGCGAGATACGCGAAGTGCTGTAAGCTTCCTGGCTGCCTTGTTTGCAAGATTACAACATGGTTCTTCATGGTTAGTTTGGAGTCAAATTTCACCCCAAGGATATCAACTTCTTCTCCAGGTGCCAACATCGTCCCATTCATCCTTACTACTGCGCCAGCATTACCTCATGGTGCCTAGAGACGAACATCATTTGCGTTTTTTCAGGTGCAAATGTTACTTGCCATCTATTTCCCAAGCTGATATAGCTCTCAGCTGGTGATTGATGTACTTAGAGCAGCTGGCATTTCTTCTCTTGGATAAGTGAATGTCAGTGTACAGTCGTCTGCATATGCGTGTGATTCTGGGATGAGATGAAGAAGGTCGTTGAAGTAGACATTCCATAACAGTGGACCCAGCACACTTCCTGTGGAACGCTTGCCCCAATAGGATGCCTTGCTGATTCCGTTCCATTGAGGACTACACTTAGAGATCTACCATGAAGGTAAATCACTGAGGAGACATAGCGTAGAGCCTGCAATTCCCAGTGCTTGAAGTTTTGCTAAGAGGCCCTGTGCCACACCCGGTCGAAAGCGCCAGCATGTCCAGTGCTACCACACAGCTGACTTTGGATTCATCCAGTGACTGGTGCCACTTAGTGGAGAGGTTTAACAACAGATCAGCAGCAGAGTAACCTTTCCTGAAGCCATATTGACGATCACAAAGTAGTGAGTGGTAGTCAAAAAAATCTGTCATTTGTCTTGAGATTATTGTCTCAAGGATCTTACCATGATTGACAGGAGTGACACTGGTCTGTAGTTGCTGATTTCTGCTCTGCTCTTCTTTTTGTGAACAGGGACTACATTTGCCTCTTTCCATGGAGAGGGCCATTTACACTGTACTAGGCAGTGCTGAAAGATGCGAGTTAGAGGTGCTGCTAGCTGGTCTGCACATCTTCTCAACAATCTTGGGCTCAACTTGTCTGGCCCACAGCCTTTTCTGGTCAAGTGATTTAAGAAGGAAATGCACCTCCTCCTCTTATTGTCACCACTGACAGTTTTGACACAGTTCTTGCAGCTAGCCAAGGAGGGTCCCTTGCTGGATCAGGAACTTGCATTTTGGTAGCAAAGTGTTTCAGCAAAGAGGTCCGCCTTCTCTTGACTACTAGTAAGGTGGTCCCATCCTGTCGATTTAGAGGTGGAATAAGTTCATCAGCAGATAACCTTGTCTGTCCTTGACCAGGGACCACCAGGTTTGGAGCCTACCCTACCTGATGCTAACTTTCTTTAGTGTCCACCTCCCATTTTAGTAATGGCCCACTTTTGAACATCACCCATATGCCTACAGGCTTGCATGTGCAAGTTCCTGTTATAGGTGGTAGGATGTCTCTTATACCTTCGCCATGCTTTGTACTTAGCATAGCAGCCTCTCTACAACGAAAGCCAAACCAAGGCTGATCTGTAGGCTTTGTCACATATTGCCGGTGAGGAATGTGTTCTTGTTGCAGATTAAGATGTGTCCAGTGAAGGCTTTCACTTGGTTGTCAACATCCCCCTGGAGAAGAGCATTCCAGTCGTGGTGGCGAGCTCAGAGCAAAGGGCTGGCCAATTACCTCTTTCCCATAGCCAGGTTGTGCGTGTGGACTCCTCACCTCGTTCTGTTGGGATCTTAAGTGTGGTAAAAACAGCCTTGTGGTCAGACGATCCAACGTAGCCGAGGGTTGACAAGTGACTATGCCTTCTGCCAGATCACTCACTACTGGGTCAAGGGAGGAGCCAGAGATATGAGTAGGGAAATCAACAAAGTTTCTCATGTCAAACACTGCAAGAAGGTCATCAAAGTCCCTCTGTATAAGGTGCTGGTTGAGGTCACCAACAATTATAATATGTTGACAGTTGTGTTGTAGCAGAAGGGAGTCAATATTTCCATTAGGAAGTTGATAGGGTCTGCATGTTGCCACTGAGGTCTGTACATTGCACATGCTAGTACAGAGTACTAGTGTTTATACAGAGCTTGAAGAACATCATTCAAGATGTGTAGGGGTGGCAACATCTATGTGCTGGGCATGAACACTTTTAGAGAAGCACACAGCAACACCCACCCTCCTTGCCCTTGCCTGTCTCTTCTCATCCATTAGGTGTAGCCAGCAATTCTTGCAAAATTTTCTGGAGTCCTGTCATCCAAAAATGTTTCAACAACAGCTATCATGTCGGGACGTCGAGTGTTCACAAAGCTATGTGTGAGCTCTCCAACATTAGTAATGAAACCTCTAATGTTGGCCGACAGGATGCTGATAGACTGGCTCCTCATGATGAAGTGGTCAGCTTGAGGTGGTGGGTGTGTAGGAATGTAAGGTGCCTGCCCTTGAGAGAGGTAGGGTACTGAGGCAGCTGCAGGGATGTAGGTCTGTGGTCTTGTATTAAGGCCCAATCCCACCTGATGGGCTGGATAGGAGTAGCTAAGTGGGTGACGTGTGAGAGTGTTTACCAATTCAGAGATCCTGCTGGTTTGTTCTGAGAACAGGTCTCTAAACAGTGGCCCTGTCTGTCAAGTTCCTTTTTCTTCCGACACTGGTCCCCTTATGTCCTTTCTTGTAGCAGTAGTTACACCTGGTATCTCGCAGGCAGTTGTTGGCAGAGTGCCCCTTCCGGTGACAGCGAGAGCACAGCCTAGGTGCCTGGGAGGGTGGACTAGGATTTGTTGTACCTCCTGTGTTTCGCAGATTTGTCCTCGGATTCTGCCGCTGGAACTGTGTTAGTGGAGGTGAGACGGCTGTAGATGTCTTCCTCCACCACGTCCTCCTCCACGTCCTCTACCCCGCCCTCTACCAGTTCTGACAGATGTGTCCCTGCTGTTCGTACTTCGGCGTAGCAGGTGATCAGGTGCAGTGATAGTTCCCTGATCACTAACTGCACCGTTCTCTGGTGGAGAAACTCCTGGCTCAGAGCTTGCTGTCGAAGCACTACTACCAGATTCTAGAATAGTATCGGCAGGTGTGCTGACAGGTGTAGGATCAGGGATGGTATGTGCACTGTCAAGTAGACTGGCAGTGGCTGAAGCAGAGATGTCAGGTGTAGGAAATTAACAGATCCAAGCTCCCACGTTGCTGGAAGAGGATTTGTTCCCTCTGTGGTGGTCAAGGAATTGTGTTAGAATTCCCAAAGGTAGTGTTTTGAACTCTGTCAGTCTGTGGGACCTTAGCGATGACAGAATTCCACCAGATGGTTTACCCCTGAGTTAAGCTCAGTGTGGGACTTCCAGTCTTTGTCAATAGTGTCACCATCAGCTGAGCAACTTGCGTCACTTGATGTAGGCTTGCACTGGCCTTCTACAATAGCTTGTAGGTTATCTAATGATTTGAGAGCTCATGAAGTGCTTTCCCTGTGATGGATTATCTTAGCTGCAACTTTACAACACAGCCCAAGAGGGCAGTCTTGATCTTTGGACAGGATCCCTGAGGTAGGACTTCTGAACCTTCCTCCTGTAGCTCCAGGCTGTATCCACATATACCACAGGATTATGGATATCCTTAAATTTTCCTGAAATTTTCAACCTGGCTGCAACAAAATTCTTCTTCTGGAGTGCAATCTGTGTGGCAGTAGTTGGAACAAGTAGGCTCTTTACATCCAAGAAGATCTTTGTCCCTTGTGGTATAACCCACAAACACTGCAGTATCTACTGGGACAATAGCCAGATAGCGTAGATAATCTTGCTATTTTGCGGTGTGAAGTCATCCCAGAGGAGGCTTGTATAATTTGAAGTTCACAGGAGAGAGAGAGGGTGGGTGGTGATACGTGGGTGGGGTGGAGTGTGGGTGGGTGGGGGTGTTTATAGCCGGTGGGTAGTGAGGCGGGCGGCAGTGGGCCACTAGCTGGAAGTGTTGCCTTCTCACTATCACTTAATAAACACTGTTTATGCTGTCCACTTTTCCACTTCAGACTTCGCAATGAGGCAGCCATTAATAACTTCACAACAGCAATAGCAAACATTGATTGGCACACTCTCTCTCTCTCTCTCTCTCTCTCTCTCTCTCTCTCTCTCTCTCTCTCTCTCTCTCTCTCTCTCTCTCTCTCTCTCTCCTCTCTCTCTCTCTCTCTCTCTCTCTTAGTCCGACCGAGAGCCAGAATTTCCTGCTGCTGACAGCCTGATCAGCCTGGCTGTTGCTGTACGACACTTACATAGTAATTACCGCCTTGATGATGAGGCTCATTCTGAAGAAGCTGGTTCAGTTTCTTTTTGACAGGTTATACACTTGCTGCAGTAATCTTAATATCTGTTGATAGCACTTGTAAGAGTCTTGGAACACTGTTCTCTCTCCTGCTGTTATCTGGGCTCCTACACTCCCGTCATTTCAACTATCCTCCATGTATATATTATGGGATCTCTCTCCTCCAGAGAATGTCTTCCAGGTGTATTTAAACATTGGCAGTAGTTTGGCTGTTTTTAGTGTCATTTTGCTAGGAAAACAACGATCTGTATACATATTCCAATTCTACAAGTTCCTCTGTCTTGAGGGTTGGTGTGAGCACAACAACAACAACAACAACAACACTGCAGACGTGAGAACACAAGTGATTTAAATAGTACCGTTCTTATAATCCATCCTGTAAATTAGTGTACATGACTAAGTTTATAGGTTAAGAGGTGTTATAACAGAGACCTGGTTCAACCTGAAAGATAGAGAAATGCCTTCTGAATGCAACATACAGGGCTATAAACTATTCCACACTTATGGGGTCAACAGGAAGGGTGGTGGAGTGGCGATATATGTCAGAGAAAATTTAAATTGTCTTAGACATGATATAAGATTAGAAACATCAAACACAGAATCTGTTTGGCTACAGTTTCTTGAGGGACGTGACAAATTAATTTTAGGTGTGATTTATAGGCCCCCAAACCTTGATAGGGAGGGCAGTAAGCTGTTATGGGACGAAATTCATAAGGCATCTAGATATGAAAATGTTGTGATAATGAGAGATTTTAACTTTAGACAAATTGATTGGAACAATATGACAGGAAATCTTGAGTCTAGTGACTTTCTTGATACGGTTCAGGATTGCTTTTTAGAACAGGTTGTGACAGAACCAACTAGAGGAAACGATCTGCTTGATTTGGTTATTGCCAACAAAGATTCACTAATTAATAATCTTGAGGTTAATGATGAGCTTGGGGAAAGTGATCACAAATCACTTAGTTTCAATATATCATGGAATTACCCAGATAACTGCAATCAAATCTCTGTCCCAGATTTGTGCTTGGCCGACTTCATGGGACTGAAAAATTACCTGGGTGGGCTAAATTGGGACGTCCTGACTATGGGTCAGGTAGGTGATCTTGGTTGCCAATATGACGTTTTTCAGAGCATAGTTCTAGCTGCCCAGATAACTTTTGTTCCGAGTAGGGAAATTAGATCTAACAAACATGATCCCAAATGGATGAACAATAGATTATAACATCTCATTGGTCAAAAGAGAGGCATATATAGGCGTATCAAAAGAGGAGATGGGGAGTTAAGAAATCAATATATTCAATTAAAGAGAGAAAGAAAGGAATAAGAAAAGCAAAAAGGGATTATGAGGCAAAGGTCGAAAGGGATTCAAAGACTAACCCAAAAGGGTTCTTTCAGGTATACAGAAGTAAGATTAGGGACAAGATTGGCCCACTTAAGAGTAACTCTGGTCAGATCACTGACAGTGATAAGGATATGTGTGAAATTCTCAATACCTACTTCCTCTCAGTTTTCACCCAGGAAATACTAGCGATATTCCTGAAATAATAGATTATGTAGAACAGGATAATAAACTATGCACGATTGCGGTAACTAGTGACAAAACCTAACAAATCCCCAGGTCCTGATGAACTGTTTGCAAGGGTGTTAAAGGAATGTAAAGAAGAACTTAGCATACCTTTGGCTAGTCTTTTTAATATATCACTACAAACTGGCATAGTGCCTGATAAGCGGAAAATGGCAAATGTAATACCTATTTACAATGCAGGTGACAGGTCCTTGGCTTCGAACTATAGACCAATAAGCCTTACCTCCATAGTGGGAAAATTATGGAATTAATAATTGCCGAAGCAATTCGTAGCCATCTTGACAGGCACTGATTAATGAATCTCAACACGGTTTTACAAAGGGGCGCTCCTGACTTACGAATTTACTTACTTTTGTCACTAAGGTGTTTGAGGAGGTAGATCTTGGTAATGAATATTATATTGTGTATATGGACTTCAGTAAGGCTTTCGATAGAGTTCCACACCAGAGGCTATTGAGGAAACTTAAAGCACACGGAATAGGAGGGGAAATTTTTTCCTGGTTAGAGGAATGGCTGACAAATAGGCAGCAGAGAGTTTGCATAAATTGGGAGAAATCAGAATGGGGGCACGTCACAAGCTGTGTTCCTCATGGGTCAGTGTTGGGCCCCTTGTTGTTCACAATTTACATAAACGACATAGATGAGGGAATAAATAGCGACATAAGCAAATTTGCTGATGACACCAAAATAGGCCGTCCAATTCATTCTAATGAGGACACTAGAACACTCCAGGATGATTTGAATAGACTGATGCAATGGTCGGAGAAGTGGCAGATGCAGTTTAATATTGACAAATGCAAAGTTTTAAATGTTGGACAGTTAAAGTAACCATGCCACATATAAACTAAATAATGTAGATCTTAATACTACTGATTGCGAAAAGGATTTAGGAGTTCTGGTTAGCAGTAATCTAAAACCAAGATAGCAGTGCATTAGTGTTCGCAATAAAGCTGACAGAAATCTTGGCTTCATATCTAGAAGTATAAATAATAGAAGTCGTCAGGTTGTTCTTCAACTCTATATATCCTTGGTTAGGCCTCATTTAGACTATGCTGCTCAGTTCTGGTCACCGTATTACAGAATGGATATAAATGCTCTGGAAAACGTACAGGGGAGGATGACAAAGATGATCCCATGTATCAGAAATCTTCCCTATGAGGATAGACTGAGGGCCCTGAATCTGCACTCTCTCGAAAGGCGTAGAATTAGGGGGATATGATCGAGGTGTATAAATGGAAAACAGGAATAAATAAAGGGGATGTAAATAGCGTGCTGAAAATTTCCAGCCAAGACAGGACTCGCAGCAATGGTTTCATGGAAAAATTCAGATTCAGGAAGGATATAGGAAAGCACTGGTTTGGTAATAGAGTCGTGGATGATTGGAACAAACTCCTGAGTACAGTTATTCAGGCTAAAACGTTGTGTAGTTTTAAAAATAGGTTAGATAAATACATGAGTGGGTATGGGTGGGTGTGAGTTGGACCTGACTATCTTGTGCTGCTGGATCTGGTGCCGTGCTCCTTCCATGAGTGGAGGTGGCCTGACTGGGTGGGTCATTGGCCTAATCCGGGGGGTGGGTCATTGGGCTAATCCTGGGGGAGTGGGGACATGGACCTGCTCCGCAAGGGTCAGTAGACCTGTTGCAGTGTTCCTTCTTTCTTATGTTCTTATCTTAGTTCACATTAACACCGTGATCGTTGTAAGGTACGCTGTTGCTTCACCCCAAGATGCAACACACGATGGTCTACTAGCATTCAGGATCCAGTTTACTTGTAGGTGCAAAATAACCATAGGGGGAGTAGAATGATAGCTGTAGGCCTTTCGTGTTGCAGTCACCACATCGTTCAGAAGAATGGCAAAATAACCACAAGGGGAGTTGAATATATAATAATGCCGAACCGGAAACGGTTTAGAGAACGCAATACAGATGTTATATAAAGACCATGAAAGAACTCAAGACATAACAACCTAAACAATCCGGGTGTGACTGCCAAGAAGGAAGAGAAGTTGCCTAACACCGGCTGACCCTGTATAGCTACTAGCTAGAGCCGTTCCCCTGAACGAATCTACTTGGACTTCCTACTCATTTCTGCAACATTGCAAGCTCCTGAAGATGAGTTGATTGCAACACGAAAAGCCTAGAGCCATTCAACTCCTCTTGTGGGTATTTTGCATCTTGCATCGCTGCTTCGCGATTATTTTTTACTACTAGGTACACCGAGTCAGCCGGTGTTAGGTAACTTCTCTTTGTTCTGGCCGTCAGATCCGGGTTGTTTACGTTGTTATAGCTTGCGTTCTTCCATGGTCTTTATATAACATTGCTGTACTGCGTTCTCTAAACCTGTTCCTTCCGTTGTATGGAAGGATCTCTTACACTGTGTATGCTGTATGGTTTTGCGCTTTCCAGATCTTTCTGTATCTGTGAGTTTGAATTTGCTACTCTTAAACATCATGTTGCTTTCCTTTGCCTACTGGAAGACTGTTGATACATGTTAGAAGCTTCCCTTCTGCTGCACCAACTCTCATTCAAGCTTATGTCAGCATCCGCCCAGAGGTGTGTTAGTGTTGTCATCCACGTGTGACACGGTGATGAGAAACAGTAAAGAATAAACCTGGCAGTAATCTAGTAAATTCCTCTCCTCACACCGATATATTTTCCTGGCTTTCCTATCTTCTTCCTCAGCGTAGTGGGATAATTGGCATCTTTCTTGCTAGTGGGTGGTTACCTAGGCATTTAACAATACTTCCTGGCCTCGGGTCGAGCTTGGAGAACAAATCTCTGGGAGCGGGCTGTAGTACACCAGAAGTCTTTGTGTACATCTGATGTTGGGACAAGAGTACAAGGTTTGGAGTTGTTTACCAACTTAACAGTCATGACAACCAAACAATTCTGTTCGACCAAGTGGAATAAATAGTAAAAATAAAGTAACAGTGGAAGACTTCGATAGGTAAGACATAAAATGGGACAGTAACATAGAGACCAAAAAGCAAATAAGATAATAAACATGATGGAGGTGGAAGATGATGACATGTGCAACAGTTGGGTTTTCTTTATTGATGAAACATTTCCCCTGCACAGTAGGCTTCTTCATCAGATACAGAGGAGCAGTAGTAATGAAATGAACATACAATCATTCCATCAACCCTGGAGAAAAAATATTGGAGGTGGTCAGTCCCTCAGCCTGGAGAAGAGTTCAGACCATGGAGCTGAACTTTTTCTCAAAGGTTGATGGATTGATTACACTAACTTTATTTCATTACTACTGTTTCTTCTGTATTTGACGGAAGAAATCTACTGTGTAGGCGAAACGTTTCATCAATAAAGCTACATATGTGTCTCTGTGACTCAAGAAATCGTAATGACAAATGTGTTTTTAATCTTCAACTTGTCGTATTTTATATCATTGTCAACAATGATGGGGAAAATTTGGGGTCTGTCTGAGTTAGTTAATGCTCCCACATGGACTGAAGATGTTTTAACCTTGCTCAATACCACTTACTGTACACTGACATAATACACTGACATAATACACTGACATAATACACTGACATAATACACTGATATAACTTGGCTGAGATATTAGACAACTGCCCACGTATTATTATCTGATTGACAATGAAAGTTGATATCAGAAGCATCCTTATAATGATTATCAAGTACAAAGCAACAATCTTTGAAGACAATGTACAGCCAGATGTTTGTAACAGACAGTGAGAATCTGGAAGTAACTAATGCAGAGAAGATGAACAGTGTTTATATCAGGAATATTAAAATTACAATGATGTTAAAGGAAGTAATGATAGCACTCAATCAACGTGTATAATGCAGTCATTAAGAGAGCTTAATGACTAAAATATATTGAAATGCAAGATAAGAGAGTTTCCCTGAGTGATAGTGAGAGATTTATGTTAGTAAATAATGAAAGTGAATACCGGTACTTGAAAATTATGTTTATATTGAGAAAGTTGGAAATATCAGAGATGGCGGCGGATACAAGTGTTGTAAGTTACCTGTGTATGAGGAGCGTTGATGGAGAACCACTGGCAGGGAAGAAACAGTGGATTGGTGGGGCATTTGTCCAAGTTGTTGCACACAAGACGATGCTGCATTCCCTAACATGAATTATGCAGCCTGCACTGTCTGCTGACCCTGACACAGCTCACTGTAGCCAACACATTCTCCTGATACAAATATCCGACACATTACGGGTGAACATTTTTTTCTCCAGTTGTTCTTTTGCTTCTCCAGCGCAATATTACAGTAGTTTAAAATATACTGAAAGACAATCTTTCCAGTATGTCAGTTTTTCAATTTGTCTTCAGGCGGCTGACACAACTCTGACTAGAGACCACCTGGACAAGTGAGATACAGCTGGAAGTCACCTGGACAAGTGAGATACAGCTGGAAGTCACCTGGACAAGTGAGATACAGCTGGAAGTCACCTGGACAAGTGAGATACAGCTGGAAGTCACCTGGGCAAGTGAGATACAGCTGGAAGTCACCTGGACAAGTGAGATACAGCTGGAAGTCACCTGGACAAGTGAGATACAGCTGGAAGTCACCTGGACAAGTGAGGTACAGCTGGAAGTCACCTGGACAAGTGAGGTACAGCTAGAGGTCACCTGGACAGGTGAAGTACAACTGAAGTTCACCTGGACAGGTGACCCAGCTACTCTGATTGGCTATCAGGTGTATGCGTCAACCAGTCAGATGACAGGTTGACTTTTTGCTGCGTTGTTGTCATGTTTCCACAGGTGGTTAAGTACAAACACACACACACACACACACACACACACACACACACACACACACACACACACACACACACACACACACACACACACACACACTAGTGTAAGCTCCCGCTGACACTTTCCACAACTCATCTGTTTGTAAATTTACCGAGCAGATAATTTGGCGTCTTAATTCTCTGATAATATATTCAAAAAACACAAGCGCACAACTCACAGGTAATACCAGGTAAGTTGACTAGTAATTACGGTCCTCTTGCACAAACTTACATTGTTCTCTCTGGGATTATGACTCGACCGTTCATGGTAATGTTACCGTGTTAATTCTCGTCTTTAATTAACCATGGCTTATCCCAGCTGTTGTTATATTTTTGATTCGTTCTTTGGTGCCACTTCAAGGTTGTTAAGTTTATTCAGTACACGTAAGTACAATTACATAAATTATCAAACATTGCAACATATGTGTAGATTACCCAGGATAACCCCGAAAAAGGTCAAAATTACTTATTTTCAACCTCAAAGAAAATTTTTTTTAATCTCAAAGTTATTCTCCACCTGAAACAAATCTGTTCTTAACCCTCAAAGTTCTCAACCTCAAAGTTGTTCTCATCCTCAAACAAAGTTGTTCTCAACCTCAAGCAAGGTTGTTCTCAATCTCAAAGAAAGTTGTTCTCAACCTCAGAGTTGTTTTCAACCTCAAAAAAGGTTGTCCTCAACCTCAAACAAGGTTGTCCTCAACCTCAAACAGGTTGTCCTCAACCTCAAACAAGGTTGTTTTAAATCTCAAAGTTGTTCATAACCTTAACCAAAGTTGTCATAACCTTAAGATTAATCTCAACCTCAAAGTTGTTCTTAACCTCAAACAAGGTTATTCTCAAGCTCAAACAAGGTATTTTTTTTACCTGAAACAAGGTTGTTTATTACGAACACAGATATATAATGTCCTGCAACAGAAGTTTTGACTCGTATTTCCTTCACCAAAATAAGCAAGCTGGTGTTTACAGTATATACACTGTTGACACTATGTACAGTAATGTAAGAGCAAGTGTACAACACAGTGATCAATGAAGGCTAAAACGCAATAGAAAGACACTGTAAAATACCATCAGCCTAGACAGGTCTGCCAAACCTCATGTCACAAGTGAACCACATTGCTTTACAGCTCTGGCAGGCTTGTCTGTGATTGGTCGATCAGCTGAGTTACTGATATAACAACAGGGGTCCCTATTGATCATTAAATTCTTAGCACCTGGTTGTTTGGTCGGGAGGCAGCCTGTATACGAATGTGACATTCACCGAATAAAGTGTAACATACTCGTAGCGTGCCACACCCCCACTCCAAAAGGGCTCTTAATAAATAGCCAGGACTAGACCTCCCCACCATGGAACCACCTTTCTGCTCAACCATCTAGCTCATTAGGTAGTGTTCAATTCTAATAGACTTCAGTCAAATACGATCCTAGAGCGAGACAATAGACAGTAGACCAGCATAGGTTCAAGACACCTCCGGATGGTAGCAAGTGTCCCATCACTAAAAAAAAACTTATGATTAGATTAACAAACATTTTTATGTTATGACTATAAGAGTAAAACACGAGCTTACTACCCATAAGGTCCCTAATATATCCTAACCTGTATGTGAGATAAAGCGTCCTCCAGAATATTTCTTTTCCGGTTGTGTGGCGATTGGAGAGATTATATGGTTGCAGTCTGAGACTCCACCTCATCAGTCAGTTATTATGATTCTTCTTGAGATGAGAGAGTTGTGATTACTGTAGATAATGACCACATGAGGTGACTGCCTCAAAAATGTTGAAATGCTCCAGCACAAGTATCAGGGCTAGAGCTTCTTTTTCGATAGTGGAATAGGCTTGTTGATGGGCCTGGTACTTGGGTGAGAAATATGCCACAGGCTGCAAACATTCGTCCTTGGACGTTTGTGGTGATACTGCCTCGATCACTGACTCACAGGCATCAACATGTATACAAAAGATTTGTAAATCGGGAGGCAGGAGAATGGGTGCAGTACACAATAAATGTTTAACATGATTAAATGCCTCTTGCAATCTCGGGTCCAGCAAAATTTATTTTTATTACTAGTGAGTTTAGGAGAGTTACATCCACAAAGTTCCTACAAAAGTACCTGTAGAAACCTATTATTCCTAAAGATCTTTGTAGGGATTTCTTATCATGAGGTACTGGGTGATGTTTAGCAAACTTAGGGCCCACTTTACCACTGCCTACTTCGTGGCCCAAAAAAGTAACAGTAAACTGGCAGAGGTGATTTACACAGGTTAACTGTTGAAAATTTCTGAGCCTCTCAAAGAGAGCTTTAAGTCGGGAAACATATTGATTACACATATTGGAAACTATTACTATATTGTCCCGATAAGCTGTCATGCCTTCAAGTCCTTTAATAGCCTGATGGATCAGCTTTTGGAATGTGGCAGGAAAGTTCTGCATTCCGAATAGGGCCTTAGTACATTGGTAATGTCCTGGAATTACAAAGGCAGAGTTCTCCTCTATTAAAGGTACGTACACTATCCAAACGTGGCAGAGGGTGAGCATCTGGAACGGAGACTTCATTTACCTTACGGTAGTCGGTACACATCCGGCATCATCCATCAGACTTAACAAGGATGCACGACAAAGCCCACGGACTAGACTCCTCCACTAATCTATGTCCTGCTGAAGTAGCCTCTGTTTTTCAGCATTAGCTCTGTAGGGGAGAGTTTAATAGGTTTAGTAGTTCCAAGGTCCACATCGTGATATCCCAGGGTGCACTTTATGGGAACATTCGAAAATATGTCAGGATAAGTTTGTAGGAGAGTAGTTAAAGTTTTTACTTGATCTTTAGCAAGTCCCACCATTAAGGAGCGAGGGTCCTGGAGGAGGGCTGAGTTAAGGAGCTTAATTTGAACCTTCTGAATTGTGTAAAAGGAATCAGGGCCGTCTAAAGAGGCAGAGGACAAAGTCATTATTGAGAACATCCTCTACAAGTTGAAAATACCACGGATTATATCATCAATACTCCTCCTCACAGGACTCAAAGAATGACTCTCCCACAGAGGTCCGTCGTTTTATACATAAAGATGATTACCATCGACCCATGATATTGAGCAACCTCCCTGATGAAGAAGATTGGGTAGCACCAGAACCCTTCTATGTATACTAAGAAAATCATCGCCCCCAATTAGGGAGACATCTTATATAACAATCTAATGTAAAAATTATGCTATTTACTATGGCTGGACACCACCTGTAAGAAGCCATTGTCAAGTAATTCTTTATAAACTGGCCAGGAAATTATTGCCTTCATTGTCGCTTAAATATCCGTTGTGCAATCGCAAAAAAGGCAATTGCAACTTGTATATTTACTACCAATTCAGAGTCATGTACTTATATTCTGTTATATCTATGTGACTCTGATGGGTTAGTCTTATACCCCTTGAAGAATATCTTATTATTTCACATACACTTTTTAAATTACACCAAAGTGGTTGGGCCACTTACCTTTTATATCCTACCTCTCTCCCCCCTCCCACCCTTTTACAATATTTCTATCCTTACCCATCCTTCCTCCTTACCCATCTTACCAAAGCTCTGGTCATAAGAAGAAAGAAGAAGAAGAAGGTGGGTCACAAAAAACTTTAATCTGATTAATGTGGTAATTTTGACTTGCCTTGGGCTTATCAAGAGGTGCTACCACATAATTCAAATCAGAAATTTTACTTATTATTTGCATTGGTCCCATAAATCTAGCTTTTAAGGTGTGACCAAGTACATGCAGAGGCGTCGCTGTGGTTGGTGTCACCCAGGGCGGCATCTTTGGTGTCACCCCCATGAAATCCAAAGGCGGGGAGATGGGGGGAGTAAACTCCAGTTACGTCACTACTGCATGACCAGTAACTAATGTTTAGCAATAAAACGTTTAAGGACCATAAACTGAACAGGAGAATACTTCTCAACTTTATTAATGATAAAATAAATAATCGTAGTAATATTGAGGAAACATAAACTCAAATACCACTTTGAGTACAGACAGCAGATCCTACATTTATTCATCTTCAACAATGCCCCCCCCCCCAAAAAAAAAAAAAAAAAAAAAAAAAAAAACTTGAAATATAAAGAAAAACACTGCAATATCAGAGAAACACTAGTTCCGATTTGACCTTGAGTGCAGGTAACATCTCAGTAAATCTGATCTTACATTTCCTTGCCTTCACTCCTGCAAAAACATCTATCACATGAAAATAAATTATTTTCCCTATATAGGCCTATATAGGCTATATAGAAACGAAGGATGCTTCTCTTTTGTTGGTGCAGCACTGTTTTGGGCATTAGTGTCACCTTCTTTAGAGGCTCTATGTTGTCACCCCCTAAATGGTGTCACCTGGGGCGGCCCCCCCCCTTACGACGCCACTGGGTACATGTTCCTGGACCAACACCTTGTCTCCTGGCTTAAAGGGGCGAAATATTACATTTCTGTCATACCTCTGTGTCATGGTGTTTTGAGCAGATTTTAAGTTAGCCTTAACCAACTGATGGGCCACCTGCAAGCTTGAAGGCGTCTTCAAACATCCATCCTTCCTAGAGCACCTCTCACATTGTGCCCGAAGATTAGCTCAAATGGACTGTACCCCATTGATTCCTGCACAGTTTATGCATTGCAGACAATAACAGAGGAAGCAGTTCACCCCAGTCTGTAGGAAAATGTAAGCAAAAGTTCCTCATTATAGTTTTTAAAGTTTGGTGAAATGTTTCCAAGGCACCTTGGGACTGTTTTTTGCTGTACAATTAGTACCCTGATCACTCTGGACAGATTTTGGAAGCCAAATTAGGAAATAAATTAATAAGAGCTTTAGGAATGGCCTCGGTGTTTATACTACGCATTGGTACTTACTTCTAAATACCTAGTAACTTTGTCCACGATTGTGAACAAATACTAGTTACCTAACTTTGTTTTTGGGTAAGGGTCCCATGCAGTCAGTAATTGTAGATAAATGGTTCAGAGAACCGACAAGTTGATAAATTAGACACAAGTGCAACACTTGGGTATCTTTATTGAGGAAACGTTTCGCCACACAGTGGCTTCATCAGTCCATATAAAGGAGGAAATTCTTCACTTGATTAACCTTTAGTCATGACCTACTTCCACATTTGTCCATGATACACATACGACTGCTTCATCTCACCTTCCCTAAAGAGAGGTACCTTGACGCTGGTAAGGGCTCTTGATCCAGGGAATTAGATCTGTGCTCCAGTTCCCCGAATTGAACCTGAATACCTTCCATCCCCCCCCTCCCACAGGCGCTGTATAATCCCTACGGGTTTAGTGCCCCCATGATTATAATAATTCACCACACCTGCCTACAGTATATAAGCAACTCTTCGTTCATATGCACTATTTTCAAGATTGATGGACTGATTACATCGACTCCAGGCTGAGGGACTAATTACCTCAAACTTCTTTTGTTCTTCACCATTCTTCTTTGTACGGACTGATGAAACCACTGTGTGGCGAAACGTTTCCTCAATAAAGATACCCAAGTGTTGCACATATGTCAAATTTATCAGTCAAAAATTAACTCAGCAAAGGGTTCTCCATCCATAAGTATGAGATGAAGTGGTGCAGATCTAATGGAGTATCTAGGTTGACCTACTTGTTGACATTCTCTACTGGAACGGATGTGACAGCATATCTTTGCCTTATACCTGGCCAATAAAATTATTTTATTCTGTAGAGTTTTAGTAATCTTTGTAGTAGCCACAGTCATTGGCCAGGCGTCAAACACCTTTTATTGTACAGCAATAAAGGAATAGAACAGACTGCCCACACAAAGTCAAAGCCAGTCATAGCATGAACCAGTTCAAGAAGAGTGCCAAAAGGTGTCTGATGAATGTACTACAGAAAGGGAGGGGAATGATTTTCTATTTTTTAGCTAACATACGTGTAAATTTTACCTTATTCCTAGTAATGACCCTCGTATTGTAGTCTTAATGACCCTCGTGTAGTAGATAGTCTTAATGACCCTCGTGTAGTAGATAGTCTTAATGACCCTCGTGTAGTAGATAGTCCTTTTAGTATGATAAGATGTTATCTTCATTATAGAATAATAATAAAATATTATAACCTTTATATATAATAATAAGGTAAAAGGACCCCAATGGAAATAAGTCACTCTGACTGACTTTTTTGGGTTATCCCAGGTTCTCTACACATATGCTGCTATGTATGATAATCTCTGTAACTGTATTTGTGTATACCTAGAATAAACTTACTTACTAAGGAGAATTGTGGCTATATTCAGGATCTGAGACCTGATTTCTTAGGAACTAGTCCATCTAATTTGGGCTTCTTCCCCCCCCTCCCTCCTTACCAGTTCGGAACACACTAGCAGGTTGTGTTTAAATTTCGTATTTAACCGGGTGATCTTAGTGGGATTCACTCATGGCAGCCTAAAAGTGAAGTTTAAGGAAGGATCTCTTCGCTAGTCTTCCCGAAACGATACTCCCTCGGCATGGAAACGAGACGTCTGGCAATCCTGCGACCATGGAGCAGAAAGGCTTGATCAGGAACTTTTCACTAATTTACGTCTTGGCCAGTTTCCCTCATAAAATAACTTAATCTAGCCCTAGATTTTAGTCCTCCACGGATAGGTCAGAATATCTCAACAGACATCCCTTGGGACATTGCCCGAATTATGGTCAACAACGGATAAGAAGCTTCAGTAGTCACTGTGGTTCTGGACAGTTTGTTAAACTTAGAATATTATTGCCAAGCAATAATATAGATTTTTCATAGGAATCCCTCAAACACACCTAAAGTTAAATATCTCGTAAAAATAAATATCTCGTAAAATGTGAAGGGACAGAGAATAAGCTCCCCCAAAAGCTTCTAATAACATGGAGGAGTTTAAGGGGTCTCAGAAATTGGAAGTACTCTCTCTTTTAGGAGGGAACAATAAGCACAGGTATCCCTGAAGGTGGATACCTCAGTAGGACTTTCATTCTCATTAAAGGAAGATGTGGCACGTATTATAAAATGGTGCTCTGCAAAACGATATCTTGCCGGGATTTTACCTAACATATTAATTTTCACGAAGGTTGGGGGCTGTTTAACTTGCCGCTAAGTTAACTAACTTTGGGCATTAGTCTTTATATGACCAGTTTTTGCTGCAGTGGAAACAAACTGTACCTTTACCTCTGGCCATGGGCCAGGCTCGTCTGATGCTTGCCTGGTCAACCAGGCTGTTGCTGCTGGAGGCCCACTGCCCCACATATCCATCATAGCCTGGTAGATCTGGCATCTGGTGAAAAAACTTGCCCAGTTTCCTCTTGAAGGCTTCTACACTTGTTCCAGCCGTGTTTCTGGTATCTTCTGGTAAGATGTTGAATAGTCTGGGACCCCGGATGTTGATACAGTGTTCCCTTATTGTCCCCACCGCACCCCTGCACCTCACTGGGTTTATTTGCACTTCCTTCCATATCTCTCACTCCAGTATGTTATGGCAGTGTGCAGATTGGGGACCAGCCCTCGAGTATTTTCCAGGTATATATTATCATGTATTTCTCTCTCCTCCGCTCCAGTGAGTACATGATCAAGAATTGAAGGCGTTCCCAGTAATTTTAGTGCTTTACAGGCTCACTGTGAGCCGTAAACGATCTCTGTATTTGTTCCAGCTCCGATATTTCTCCTGCTTTGAACGGTGCCGTCAGCACTGAGCAATATTCTAAATGAGAGAGCACTAGTGATTTGAAGAGTGTCACCATCGGCATTTTCCCTTGTTTTGAAAGTTTCAATACCCACCCCGTCATCTTCCTGGCTATCGTGATCTTTGTCTTGTTATGGTCTTTAAAGAAAGGTCAGCTGACATAATTATTCCCAGGTCTTTTACGTGTTCCTCACGTTCTATTGGTGACCCTCTTGAGTTTTGTATATAGTAGTTTTCTTTTGAGTTCTTTATTCTTTCCATAGCTAAGTAGCTGAACTTACCATCATTGAACGTCATGTTGTTCTCTACTGCCCACTGAAAACCCTGGACTGTAAGTTTAAGCCAGTGCTCTACTAACTCCCTTATGCAAAGGAGCATGTCTGCGCTCTTAAGGTCTCAGGTATTTCATCTAGATCTAAGCTCTTTCTCCAAAGAATACTGATGGCTCGTGCTAGTGGTACTTTGCACTTCTTATAAATAGAGCATCCAAGAATCTGGTCCAGGTGCTGAGTGAGTGGGCATGTTGCCCATTTCTTTTTTGAAATCTATGGGATTTGTACTGTCAGTTAGTTGATCTACGCGGCCTTCTGCTGGAGTGAAAATATTTCTTCATTCTCTACCTTGCTGTCATTTAGTGGGTTGCTGACCACCGACTCGTACTGTTCTTTTAGGATTTCACTCATTTCCTGTTCGTCAGTATACGAGTCTCCTCTCAATAATGGTCCAGTTCTACAGGCAGTTCTTAGTTTGGATTTTGCATATGAATAGAAATATTTTGGGTTTCTTGCAATATCCTGTATGGCCCTTTGTTCCCTTTGTACTTCTTCTGTGAGGTATGACATCCTAAGTTTGTGCTCTAATTCAGTGATCTCTCGGCTAAGTCTGTCTTTCCTCTGTTGTAGCATATTGTGTTTTTAAGCAATTCAGTAAAACCCCTTTTCCTCTTTTACCATCTCCTACGCTCTCTCTCTCTCTGATCATCTTCTGGTTTCCTCATGGAAGTGTTTCATACATACCTTGTAGGTTTGTATTCACCC
>NC_069435.1:45018697-45034217 GCF_026875155.1 Cherax quadricarinatus | reverse complement strand
TCGTGATGGATCAGGTCTGATAAACCCAGGCCGTTACGCTGGCTGCATGTAAACCAACATATGAACCACATCCCGGCTGATCAGGTACTGACTTTAGGTGCCTGTCCAGTGCCATCTTGAAGCAGTGTACAGGAAGGCCCCGCTTTACGGCGTTCCACTTTACGGCGTTCCGCTAATACGGACATTCAAATTATGACCAAAACTCGCTAAAAACGGCTCCCCCCACCTGACTTTCTAATACGGTCACCGTGCCCCACCCTGTTTGTTTACATTCTCCATGAGCTCAGTAAGCACTAAGTCTCTCCATTTTGTCTGGAAACTCCAAAAATTTCAAATGTTTTTAAAAGTTATTTTCATATTTTATATATACTCTGATAATTATACTATGTATACCTGTACCTAAATAAACTTACATACTGTGCTGGCATGCAGGTACACATTAAAATTGGTAAGTGTCTTATGTCTCCAGACGTCATATTAGTAATGATAATAATAATCATCGAGTCATTTAAATGTCGTATATTACGTTAATATACACATTTTCATTAATCCATCCATGATATTTTTTTCAAAATTATATAATAAACACGATGCATAACATATAAATAAGATAAATACACCCCACAGTAGAATAAATAAACATAAATGTGAGATGTTTAGCAGACGACTTGCACAAGTGACGCCATATTAGAAATGATAATAATAAACAATACTCACCGAGTCTCATTAAATGTCGTTATTACGTTAATATACACATTTTCATTAATCCATCCATGATATTTTTTTTCAAATTATATAATAAACACGATACATAACATAAAAGATGATAAATACACCCCACAATAGAATAAATAAACATAAATATAAGATGTGGGAGCCACATAACTTGTACAAGTGACGGCAAGAATAAACATTTTCTCTAATCTAACATAAGAGAAAATGTGTTACTGGGGGTAACTATAGAAAATTATTCCTTTCGTATGTATGTAAGTAAGTTTATTCAGGTATACACAAATACAGTTACATAGATTATCATACATAACAACATACGTGTAGAGAACCTAGGATAACCCAAAAAGTCAGTGTGACTTATTTCCATTGCCTTCACTCAGAGCTTCATTTCTTCTCAAAATGATGTTACATGAGAATGGGAGTGTTCTTCTTTATTAATTCTACCGTATCAATGTAGAGACAACCTGTACACAATGTAACTTGTACACAAACCAGACGTGTACACTTCGTTTGTTTACAAAACTTACGTTCGCCTGGTTTGTTTACATAACTCTGCGCCTGTCCCCTCTCATGTACTCATTCTTTCTCTCTCTCATTTATTCGTTTTATCTCATTTACTTACTCCTGACCCTACATTAAGACTACAAATATTTAAGGTAAGTAATGAGTGAACTGTATATACATTTTTATCGCTCTGGGATGCTTAAATATCATAGAATAGTATGTGTGGGTGGGGTGGCCTGGTATGGTAGCCTGGCTATTACCATACATACCACACTTGATTTCTTACAATAAAACTACTTGTCTCACCCTAGATTAAGACTATAAATATTTTAAGGTAAGTAATGAGTTGCACTATGTGTGTATTGTACTTTTTTATTGTTTTTTGATGCCTGGTTCTATTGCTAACTTAATATATGTTAGTGTAAACTTGTTATCTAGTGTTTGTATGCATTTATAAGTGGAAAAAAAGGGTGTTCCACTTTACGGCGGTTTCCGCTTTACGACGGTAGCCTGGAACCTAACCTGCCGTATAAGTGGGGCCCTCCTGTATGTACCTTGAAAAATATGAAACAATGCAAAAGACTTGCTGCAATCCTTTCGGGAAGCAAAATCATCATACCAAAACAGGACTTTTGAGCGTCGATGTTGAAATGGCGGACAAATTGAATTGTTTGACCAAGAGCAAAAACAAGCCAGATCAGAAAATTTGTTCTAAATGTAAAGCTGATGCTCGAATAGTGCAGACTTCATTTGCCTCATCTTCATCTTCGGATGATTTTGATAAGAACAAATTGTTAATCTCGCTCCAAGTTTTGGAGTGCGATTAATAAGTTAAGGAATCCTAGGGAACGAATGAATTTGATAATTAAAAAAAGGAGAGGAAAGTTATTAGAGGGAGAGTTAGGTATCGAGAAGATGGAGGGAATATTTTGGGAAATTGTTAAATGTTAATGAAGATAACGAAGCTGTGATTTCGTGTATAGGGCAAGGAGGAATAACATCTTGTAGGAGTGAGGAAGAGCCAGTTGTGAGTGTGGGGAAGTTCAAAGGACAGTGGGTAGAATGAAAAGGGTAAGGCAACTGAGATTGATGGGATAAAGACAGAAATGTTAAAAGCAGGTGGGGATAGTTTTGGAGTGGTTGATGCTTTTATTTAATAAATGTATGGAAAAGGGTAAGGTACCTAGGGATTGGCAGAGAGCATGCATGGTTCCTTTGTATAAAGGCAAAGGGGACAAAAGAGTGCAAAAATTATAAGGGAAATAAGTCAGCAGTTAAGTATACCTGGTAAAGTGTGTTGGTAGAGGTACTAATGAAAGAATTAAGAGTAAGACAGAGAGTAGGATGAACAAGGAGGCTTTAGGAAGGGTAAGGGGTGTGTAGACCAAGTCTTTACAGTGAATGCATAAGTGAACAGTATTTAGATAAGGGTAAAGAGGTTTTCGTGGCATTTATGTATTTGGAAAAAGGCGTATGACAGGGTGGATGGGGGAAATGTGGCAGATGTTGCAGATGTATGGAATAGGAGGTAGGTTATTAAAAGCAGTGAAAAGTTTTTACGAGGATAGTGAGGCTCAAGTTAGAGTATGTAGGAGAGGGAGACTATTTCCCATTAAAAGTAGTCCTTAAATAAGGATGTGCGATGTCACCATGGTTGTTCAATTTAATTAAAGGTGGGGTTGTAAGAGAAGTGAATGCTCGGGTGTTGGCAAGAGGTATTTGGTTAAAAGATAAGAATCTTAACACAAAGTGGGAGTTGTCACAGTTGGTTTTGCTGATAACAACTGTGCTTTTGGAAAATTCGAAGAGAATTTGCAAAGGTTGTTGGACGAGTTTGGTAGGGTATGTAAAAGAAGAAAATTAAAAGTGAATACAGGAAAGAGTAAGGTGATGAGGATAAAATTAGGCAATGAAAGATTGGATATCAGATTGGAAGGGGCGAGTATAGGGGAGGTAAATGTATTCAGATATTTGGAGTGGACATATCAGCAAATGGGTCTGTGAAAGATGAGGTGAATCGTAAAATTGACAAGGGGGAAAAAGGTGAGTGGTGCACTGAGGAGTCTGTGGAGTCAGAGGAAAATGTATGAGAATATAGTTAAAACCAATGCTCTGTGGGTGCAAAGCATGGGTGGTGTTTATTACATCAAGGGAAGGTTGGAGGCAGTGGAGACGTCATGTCTGAGGGCAATGTGTGATATGATATAATGCAGAAAATTCGTAGTTTGGAAATTAGGAGGTGTGGGATTACCAAAAGTATTATCCAGAGGGATGAGGAGGGTTGTTGAGGTGGTTCAGACATTTAGAGAGAATGGAACAAAATAGAATGACATGGCTGGAACAAGTGTAGAAGCCTTCAAGAGGAAACAGGACAAGTATCTTCACCAGGTGCCAGATCAACCAGGCTGTGATGGATATGTGGGGCAGCGGGCCTCCAGCAGCAACAGCTGGTTGACCAGGCAAGCACCAGACGAGCCTGGCCCGGGCTGGGCTCAGAGAGTTGATAAAGTCGCAAAACTCGATAAAGGCATATCAGAGGTATATATCGAGAGAATGTAAATCTGTAGTGGAGGGAATGCGAGGTAGAGGTTGGCCTAGGAGAGGTTGGAGGGAGGGGGTAAAGGAGGTTTTGTGTGCAGTTTTGTAACTGTAGTACAAGTGTGCTTCTGGCAAGACTGTGATGAAGTGAATGATGGTGAAAGTTTTTCTTTTTTGGGCCACCTTACCATGGTGGGAAATGGTCAATGTGTTAATAATAATGAAAGAAGTCTACTATAATTAATAAAAGCTTGTCTGCCATGGGTGCATCACCCTTGAAATTTTTGAAAGTGAGCAGTAGAGAAAAAGTGGGTTATACGAAACTTAAAAATCGAACGAGTGCAAATTGTGATAATGCACATGATCACTGCCGCTGCCTTACTTGATGTTCAGAATGTTGGACCGTCTAGTGAGATGATAGAATGCATCTTATGTGAAGATTTCATTTCTCTGATTGAAGAAATGAAGAAAATTGAATATGTATCCGACAGATCAAGAAAAGTTCAAATATTGACTTGGGCTTTAAAAAGTTGGTTGGTCTGTTCAACCCACAGCCATGGAGTTTGGAGCTTCAGAGCGTATGGTGAAGGTGGTCAGAAAAATCAAGAAAAGAACAAGGTATGTATTTTGACTTTGCCAGAACCAAAAGTGGGAAGCAGTTGTCAAAAGAGGTGGTCAGTAGTAGTTAAAGAATGAAGAAATCAAGTACAGTGAAACCTCGGTTTTTGTGATTAATCCGTTCAAAAAAGTCTGACAAAAAGCGAATCATAAAAAACCGAAGCAATAGTTCCATTAGAAATAAGGTAAATCCAAATTAATCTTACTCCAGAAACCCAAAAATATTAACAAAAAAATACATTTTATAGAGAATAACTATAGTTTTACATACAGAAACAATGAGAAATAATATAAGTGACTAATGAAATGGAAAAATGAAAATTTAACGTAACTTTTACCTTTATTGAAGACACTTGTTGGCGTATGGAAGACGGTGAGTGAGGGGAGAGAGAGGAAGAGAGATTGTTTGGAAGGGTAATCCCCAGCCATAAGGCATTCAGGTATCAAGGTTCTATCCAGGGCTACTTTTCCTCCTATGTCTTTTACTGGCACTAGGACCAGCTTGAGTCACTGGACCTGTCGCATAAAAAAAAAAAAACTGTCCAAAGAGGTCTGTTTGTGGCTTCTCTTTAAGATTTGCCTAAAATGGGACAAGGCATTGTCATTGAACATGTTGCAGACATGGCTTTGTGACAGCTTGGTTAAGGTGATATTTCTCCACAAAGCTTTGCAACTCATTCCACTTTGCACACTTGTCCTTAATCACTGAAGAAGGCACATTCTCCCCTCTCTCTTCCTCCTCTGAAGCATTTTCCTCAGCTGTGGCCTGTTGCTGTTCCAGTTGAAGGTCTTGCAGCTCTTCCCTGTGGTCATCCACCAACTCTTCCTCATCCTGGCCACTTCACACCCAAACCCCATGGATTTCCCCCAAAGACTACAATAGTTTCCCAAAAACAGGCTTTGGGGGTCTCGGGCAGCCTAAAACCCCTTTTCAAAATTTGCTTCCCCGAGGACACTTTCCCGGGCCCAATTTTCTCCAAGAAAAGTTCTTGCCCCGGGAAGTCACCCCCCTCCCAAACCTTTTATCTAAAAAGGACTTACGCAATTGAAGATATTGTAGTGATTTTTTTCCCCCAAAAACCCCTTCTTGGGGGTCAATTCGTATTCGAAGTCACTTCAAAGCTCCTTTGAAACAGTGTTTTTGGTGTAAGTTTTTTGAAGTTTGAAAGCCCGCTGGCCCATGGCTTGATGAGAGGATTGGGTATTAGGGGGCAAGAACTTCACTGGGGGAAACAAAAACCCCCTCCAACAATTGGTTTTTTCCAAGCTTGGAGGAGGAGCGGGAGCATTTTTCCCAAAAACCAAAGGGGACACTTGGATTTTCAACTGTCCCAAAAACCAAGTGGATGAAATTGAAAAATTTTTTGGGTCAAAATTGTTTTGACAAAAAAAAGTCGTCGAAAACTGAATTGTATAAAAAACGAATTGAAAACGAAAACTTGGGCAAAACAAAAACGAGGTTGGACTGTAGCTAGAACTTTGGGTTTGGGGAAAACCAGCTAAAGATCCCACTTGGGGTTGGGGAAAATTAGACTAAGCAGCCCCTTATTAGTTTGGGGAAAACCCCAAAAACAGATCCCCCAGCAAGGTTTTGGGAACCCTCAACAAAGAAACCAAGCGGCGGGTTGGGAACCCAAAAAAGGGAAACCAAAAATGCGGCTTGGGGAAACCCCTCAACAAAAAAAACCCCACCCCAGGTGAGATTTTTAATGGTATCGGCATACCTCTATGGGAGGGGGGTTTTTTTTGGGTTAAAATTTGTTTTAAAACCAGTAGGGGAAAAAGGCCAGTGGCCCAAAACACTTTATGTTCTAAATGCTTCTTTATTTTATACTTCTCAAAATTTCTTTTGTTTTTTCCCCAAAAATTTGGCTAAAAAAATGATCACATGACACATCCAGCTTAAAAATTTTAACATACAAAGGGAAATTTTCAACCAGACATTAAAGCTGCAGAAACCCCAAATTGAATTTTGCCTTTATTGTTTTGGCATTTTATGGGCACGATGAAAAACAAAAGGGCAATTTTTTTTAGAGGGTTTTTAACCTTTTGGGGGGCCCCGCCACCCCCTCTGAGATTTGTTCTAAAGGGTTCCCAAAAATTTAAAAAAAAAAAAAAAAAATTTTTTTTTTTAAATGAAAAGTTTAGAAAATTTTTTTCCCGGTCATAATGAAAACCAAAAGTATGAAATTTAGGGAAAAAATTTAAGGAATTATTCTCTCCAAAAGTTAGGGGTTTGACGATTTTTACGCGTGGGTTGTTTTTTGCCCACTTTGGCCCTTTTTGGGCCCAAATTTCCCAGTTTATTTAATCGAAAAAAAACCATAACTATTTTGCTAGAAAACCCCCTTTTTTTCTACCGGAATGAGTACAAGAAACCACCCATTTAGGGTTTTCAACTGTCGAATAAAAAAGGGGGTCAAAATTTTAAACAATTTTGCCAATTTCACAAAAATTTTAAAAAAGATCCCAAAATTTCCGAATAGGGTCCAAAATAAACGGGGAAAGCCCCTTCCCCGGGCACAAAATGAAAAGGGTTCTCTGTTCGTTATTTCAAAATCCCCAGGCCCCTCTTATTTTTTTTTTGGTTTTTCCCACTTAAAAATTTTTTATTCTTTCAAAAATAAAAGGGATTTACGTTACGCAAAAGGACTACTGCATTAGTGTAAAAATGGAAATAAATAATATCAGCGAAACTTGGGGAAAGAATTTTAAAGACTCACCAGTTGACGTGTATTGGCCATTTGGCATAAATTTGTTTACTTTTAAAAATTTTGGGTAAAAATCGAAAATTTCTGCTATTTTGGGCCCTCAATTTCAAGGTATTTTTTTCCATTGAAAACCCAGCAAAAAATCCCCAATTTCTGTAATTGTCTTCCATTCAAAAAACGAGCCCAAGAAAAACTAGAATAAAAACCAAAAAATACCACACGAAAATACAGTGCAAATTCGCTGTTTTAACCCCAAAAACCCCCCCCGGTAAAAAATTTTTTTTTTTCTCTTTTACCAGTGTGTGCGCAGGATTTTTTTTTATACGGGCCCACATTTGACCACATAAAACCCATTCTTTCATATTTTGGGCCTCCCAAAGCTTTTTTCCCTCCAATTTGGGGGGCGCTAGAATTTAGGGTACTAGTACGTAAAAAACCCCTGGGGCGTAAGCCGTACTAGTACGGCCAAAACCCCCCAAAAGGGTTTTTTTTAAAACATGTTTTTTAATAAATTGCAATTTAAAAATTTGCTTCAAGATAACCCCTCTTATTTGCAAAAGCATATTGAAAATCCCCTTTTTTTCAAACTTTTTAAAAAAAAAGTAAAAAAATTTAAATTATAAAAAAAGAAGCACAAAACCCTCCCGGGGTAAAAATTTTAAAATTTTAAAAAGGAAGGAAACTTTTTCTCCTAAGTTGAGAGTATATTTGTAAAAAAAATTTTGTCAAAAAAACGGTAAACCCAAAATTTACGGGGAAATTATTTTTAAATTATTACATGAACCAGAGAAGGCAAATCGTTATTTGACTTTTTTTGAATATTGATATTTTTGCCCCCCATTTTGGGAGGGTTCAATAAAACTTTATCAAAAAAAAAAAAAAATTTTAAATCTATATTCTAACATTGGATTTAGCTTAAGAATTGGGTGTAAGACAGCAAAGTTTCATTTTTTTTGGGTTTAAAAAAGATCGAGAAAAAATTTTGTTTTTTAAAAACGCTGAAATTTGGGTAGGGTTTTTGACAGGTGGCAAAAAAAGGGTTTTTTCTCAGCAAAAACCCTTTCAAAGATGGATCTAAAAACCCTTTAAACCCAAAATTAGTTTGAGGGCTGTAAGATTCAGCCACAGCAAATTTCAAACCAAAATTCATGATGGGGAGGTGGGGGGCAGTTTTCTAAAATCAGAAAAAACTTTACATGGAAAGACCTGCATAATATTTTTACAAACCCCACATTTTCCCTTAGCCCAGGCCATCTCCACTACCTCCCCTCCTCCTTTCTGTTTTATTCACAACCCCTGCTTTACAAACATATAAGTGGTTTTGGGCCACTTTTTCCTTTTATATTCCCCTTTTTTTTTGCCTCTATTTGGGTAAAATTTTTTTTCTTTTCCAAAAGATACCTCAAAGCACCATCCCTAGTTTAATTTATTTTTTTTTAAATATTTTGATCTTAAAAAAATTGTACAAGGGGAAAACTTGTTTAAAATTTCAATAGTTTTATAGAAATAAGTCACATTAATTTACTTTACAAGTTATAATATATTTTACAGTAGACCATTTAAAATTTCAGGGTAGTATGGGTTTCCCGAAAATGCCCTGTTGGGGAAAACTGTTAGATAAACAGAAGAACTTAAAAGGGTTAAAATAGGGTTTTTTTGTTTCGGGAGGCCCCCAAAAAAAGCCAAAACCCCTTTTTTGACCCCAGATTTACAGGGAAAGAAAGTGAACCATGTAAATTTTAGTTCATTGTCGTGATGTATTTTGTTTTTACCCGCCCCAAGAAATACAGATGCAAACCGAAATAATTTGTATTTCGTCCTTAAATTTGGGGTTTGGGGTTTGGGTTTATTGGGGAAGAGTGTGGAGAGTTATGCTGTGGCCCCACTGGGCTGAGGTAGGGTGGTAAAAGGTAAAAATGGTACTGAAGTAATGTTGTTTGAAGTATGCAAAATTTTGTAATGGATTTCTGGGCTATTTTTTACCCTGCAGTACCCTTAACAACTGAAAAGGGAAGGCATTTACTGCTCTAAAACTGTTTCAGAGCACAGCTTCTAGATTTGTCAGGGGCCCCCTTCCGAGAAAAAGGTTTAAAATTTTTCAGTCAAATCGTGTCGGGGCAAAAAAAGTCAGTCAAGGTTTAAATCAATCAGTTATCACACAAAAATTTTATATTTACCTCCCTTCTTTTTAAATTTTACAAACTGATGCATTTATGAAGGCCAAGGTTCTTATTGTATAATATCTCTGTTGTCTTTGTAACTCTAAAAAATTAAAAAAGCTTCCCTCCCTTTTTTGCCGCTTTCAACAACACCCCGTTTTTGCCTACTTTGGGGCCATGATTGCTTGGCAGATAAAAATTGGCAAATTTGAAGATCCCAAAAAACAATTTACAAACAAACTAGTTCCCTTTAAAAGTTTTGGAACACATTCGTACAGCATTATGAAAGGGCAAAGGGGATAAATCGTTTTATCAGATGAAAATTTTGGCCCAAAAGATGGCCCCCAACTTTATCCTGTTCCCTATTGTATGTTTTATAACAATAAAAATGCTTTTAAAAGAGCTGATGCAGGGAACAGCTCTTAGCTTGTCAATAAAAAATTAGGGAAACCTTAACCTGCCCCCTAGCTTGTCAATAAAACAGGGATCCTTTTAAACCCAACATTTTAAACCCTGTGTAAAAAAAAAAAAAAAAAAAAAAAAAAACTGGTACTTTTGGGGGGGCCCAAAAAAAATGAACAAAAGGGGGAAATTTGGGGGTGGGGGGGGTGTCAGGGGTTGGCAGGGGGTTTGGGGGTAGGTCTCCCTGCTGACTCAATGGGTTTACCCACAGCAAGGGAGCAGCTTTAGCTGGGGGGGAAATTTTTTTCCCCCCCTCAAAAACAGAAACCCAAATTAAAATTAATTTTTTCGAAAGTTTGTTAAAAAAAATTTTGCCGCAGTTCTTTAGTAGGGCAATAACCAAAACATGACAAAAAAAATTTTCCCCCTAAATTTTTAAAAAAGGGCAAATTTTATATTGAAAAAAACTGTTTTTTCTATTTTTTACTATTTTGATGTAAATAGTACTTTTAAATTAGTTATTTTCAGAGTGTAATACTCCCAAAACTTATTTCAAATTTCTTATAATAATAAAATTTTTTTTTTTCATTCCCAAAACCCGCCAGATCCCACCGAGGCAGGGGGACCTAATGAATGTATACAGGAAAGGGGTTTAGCCCTTGCTTCGGCATTTTTGTTGGGCCCCTTATCAAAAGCATGGCTTACCCGGGGGGAAAAAATTCTGTTCCACTTCCATTTGGAAGGGTGATAATACTTATTTTTATTACAATTTTTTCAGAGTTTTAAAAACTCCCCAAAAAAATGGAAATTTAAATTTACATTGACTTTTCTTGGTTTATCCTGGTTTAAATATTCTTCATATGTTTTGTTTGGGTGAATTCCTCTGTTAGTATCAGGAAAAATTTTAATAACTTTTGGAATGAATAAGGTTTATCATTGGGGCAACTTGCACAAACCCCGTTTGTTGGTAGGGAAAACGGGGGGTGGGAAAAAACAGTTTTGGTTTTTTTTGTTTAACTTTTTTAGTTTTAAATAAGGGGAAATACATCAGTCATCACTTGTTTTAGTTAACCCCTTTAAAACAATGTGTGAACACTGCTGGCCTTAAATTTTTCAAAAAGTATAAACAGTTGGAAAAACCTAAAGATTGTACTCGCCTAATTGGGACCCCCCTAATTGTATTCACCTAATTGTGGGTTTCAGGGGTCGAGACTCCGCTCCCGGCCCCGCCCTTCACTGAAACCCCTTAATAGGGGCCTCTCTCTCCCCGCTCCCACGAGCTTTATCAAACCTTTTCCCTTTAAAAATTTTGTATAGTTTCCCGCCTCCACTACATCGCTTGCCAAAAATATTCCAAATTCCCCAATTATCTGTGGGTGGAGAAATACTTTCCCAAATCCCTTTGACTCATCTGAGTCTTTAGCTTTTCCCAATTTTTGAAAACCCCCCTTTTTTCTGTTTCCCATTTTCTGGAACATCCTGTCGTCCCCTTGTCTATTCCATGCAAAATTTTTTATGCGGGTTTTCATGTCTTCCCTGGGCCCCCCTGTCTTTCCCGTGTTGTCAGACCGATTTTTCCCTTTTCACTTTTTCAAAAAAACTTGACGGGGTTTTGACCAGGTGCGGGTTTCCCAAACCCGGTGCTGCGGTTTCTCTAGTTTGGGCCTGAAAAGTACACAAGGGGAATAAAGTCTTGAACAAATTTCCTTTTTGAGGGGACCGGAACGCCCATTCTCAGGTTTGCCAAGCGCCCCTATGGGGGCAAACTTTATCACGTGTACCAGGCCCAAACTAAGTACGCAGCACCATTTGGAAACCCCGCACCTGGTCAAACACGTCAAGAAATTAGAGAAGTGCAAAGGTGAAATCGGTCTGACAACACTGGAAGACAGGAGGGTCAGGGAAGACATGATAACGACATACAAAATACTGCATGGAATAGACAAGGTGGACAGACAGGATGTTCCAGAGATGGGACACAGAAACAAGGGGGTCACAATTGGAAGCTGAAGACTCAGATGAGTCAAAGGGATGTTAGGAAGTATTTCTCCAGTCACAGAGTAATTAGGAAGTGGAATAGTTTGGCAAGCGATGTAGTGGAGGCAGGAACTATACATAATTTTAAGACAAGGTATGATAAAGCTCGTGGAGCAGGGAGAGAGAGGACCTAGTAGCGGTCAGTGAAGAGGCGGGGCCAGGAGCTGAGTCTCGACCCCTGCAACCACAATTAGGTGAATACAATTAGGCGAGTACAATTAGGCGAGTACAACTCTTTAGGTCTTCCAACTGTTTATACATTTGAAAAGATTTAAGGCCAGCAGTGTTCACACATTGTATTATGGTTAACTACACAAGTGATGACTGAGTGTACTGCTATACTTAACTAGCAAAGTTAAACAATAAACCAGAAGCTGTTGTTCCACCACCAGCTTCCCTACCAACAAACAGGTTGTGCAAGTTGCACAATGATGACTTATTCATTCCAAAGTTATTACAATTTCCTGAAAACTAACAGAGGAATTCAGCCACAAAACATATGAAGTATATTTAACCCAGGATAAACCAAGAAAAGTCAATGTGAATTATTTCCATGTTTTGAGGAGTGTTACACTCTGAAATAATTGTAATATAATAAGTATTATCATCTCCAATGGGAAGTGGAACAGAATTCTTCCTCCGTAAGCCATGCGTGTCATAAGAGGCAACAAAAATGCCAGAAGCAAGGCGCTAGTAACCCCTTCTCCTGTATACATTACATTAGGTCACCCTGCCTCGGTGGGATCTGGCTGGTTGGATAAAGAAAAAAATTTATTATTATAAGTAATTGTATAAGTTTTGAGGAGTATTAAAACTCTGAAATAACTAATATTATAAGTACTATTTACATCAAAATAGTAAAAAATAGAAAAAAACATTTTTACAATATACAGTAGACCTTTATATTACAGGATTTTTTTTTGTCATGTTTTGGTTATTGCACTACTAAAAACTGCGGCACAATTTTTTACAACACTTTTGTAAAATTAACTTAATACGGTTCTGTTTTTGAGAGGGGAAAAATTTTCCCCCCTCAAGCTGCTGCCTTGCTGTTTGGGGCAGACCATTGTGTCAGCAGGTGAAGACCTACCACCATCCCCTGCCACCCCTGACACTCCCACCACCTCCATTTCAGCCTTTGTTCATGTTTGTCAAGTACCAGTCTTTTTTTTTTTTTTTTTTTTTTTTTTACACAGGGTTTGACAATGTTAGGTTAAGGATCCCATGCTTTATTGACAAGCTATTTGCAGGTTAAGGATTCCTAACTTTATTGACAAGCTAAGAGCTGTTACCTGCATCAGCTCATTTGAAAGCATTTTTATTGTTATGAAACATACAAGTAGGGAACAGGATGAAGTTGGAGCCATCTGTGGGCCAGCATTTTCATCTGATCAACTGACTATCTCGTTGACATCATAATGCTGTACGAATGTGTTCCAGACTCTTAAGAACTAGCTGTGTTTGTGAATTGTGTTTTGATCTTCTAATTGCCATATCTTTTATCTGCCAAGCAATCATGGCACCAAGTAGGCATACGAGTGTTGTTGAAAGCGGCAAGAAAAGATGTAAGCGTTTAAGTTTTAGAGTTACAAAGACAACAGAGATATTATACAATAGAGAACCTATGGCCTTCATGAAGCATCAGTTTGTACAATTAAAAAGAATGAGGTAAATATACAAGTTTGTGTGATAACTGATTGACTGACTTGACTGACTTATTTGACCGACACGAGTGACTGACAAAGTTAGACCTTTTTCTCTGAAGAGGACCCTGACAAATCTAGAAGCTGTGCTCTGAAACAGTGTTTAGAGCAGCTGATGCCTTACCATCAGTTGTATAATGTACTGCAGGGTAAAATAGCCCAGAAATCCATTACAGAATTTATGCATACTTCAGAACAATCATTGACTTCAGTACCAGTACCTCTACCATCCACCTCAGCCCAGTAGGGCCACAGCATAACTCTCCACACTCTTCACAATCAACAAACACCAGCACCTACAATTTAAGGTACGAAATACTATTATTTCTGTTGCATCTGTAGTCTTGAGCAGTAAAAACATAATACATCACGACAATGAACTATAATTACATGTTCACTTTCATATCTGTAAGATCTGGAGGTCTAAAAAGGAGTTTGGCTCTTTTGGGGCTCCCAGAAACATAACCCTATTTTAACCATAAGTTCTTCTGTTTATCTAACAGATTTACCCAACACGGCATTTTCAGGAACATGACTACCCTGTAATATAATGGTCTACTGTATATATATTATAACTTAGTAAAGTCAATTAATGTGACTTATTTCTATAAAACTATTGTAATGTTACAAGTATTCCTTGTACATAGCCTTAAGATCAAAATATTTAAAAAAAAAATAAATTATACTATGGATGGTGCTTTGAGGTATCTGTGGAGAAAAAAAAACGTTATCCATAGAGGCAAAGAAAGGAATATACAAGAGTATAGTGGTACCAACACTTATATGTTTGTGAAGCATGGGTTGTGAATAACACAGAAAGGAGGAGGCTGGAGGTAGTGGAGATGCTGTGTCTAAGGGCAATGTGTGGTGTAAAATATTATGCAGGTCATTCCATGTAAAGTGGTCTGATTTTAGAAAACTGCCCCACCTCACCATCATGAATATTGATGAAATTTGCTGTGCTGAATCTTACATGTCTCAAACTAAGTTTGGTTAAGTTTTAGATCCATCAATGAAATGGTTGCTGAGAAAGAACCTTTGTTTGCCACCATGTCACGACCCTACGAAATTTCAGCAGTTTTAAATCAAAATAATTTCTCGATCTTTTTACCAAAATAAATGAAACTTTGCTGTCTTACACAACTTCTTATGCTAAATCCAATGTTAGTAATATAGATTTAAATTTTTTTTTTAAATTGATATGTTGATTGAACCTCAAAGTGGGGCAAAAATATCAATATTCAAAAAATGTCAAATAACGTTTAGCCTTCTCTGGTTCATGTAATAATAAAGATAATCCCTGTGAAATTTTGTTTACCGTTTTGTGACAACCTTGTTTACAAATATACTCTCAACTTAGGAGAATGTTTCATTCCTTTTAAATTTAAATTTTCACCCTGGAGAGTTTAGTGCTTCTTTTTGATAATTAAATTTTCACTTTTTTTTTTAAAAAGTAGAAAACAGGGCATTTTCAATATGCTTTTGCAAATAAGAGTTATCTTGAAGCATTTTCAAATTGCATTCATTAGAAAAAGCATGTTTTAACCCTTTGGGGGTTTCGGCCGTACTAGTACGGCTTACGCCCCAGGGTTTTTGACGTACTAGTACGCCTAAATTCTAGCGCCCTCAAATCTAGTGAGAGAAAGCTGGTAGGCCTACATATGAAAGAATGGGTCTATGTGGTCAGTGTGCGCAGTATAAAAAAAAATCCTGCAGCACACACTGCGTAATGAGAAAAAAAAAAACTTTGACCGTGTTTTTGGATTAAAACAGCGAATTTGCACTGTATTTTCGTGTGGTATTTATTGTTGTATTCTAGTTTTCTTGGTCTCGTTTTATAGAATGGAAGACATATTACAGAAATTGAGATGATTTTGACTGGCTTTGCAATGAAAAGTACCTTGAAATTGAGCTCAAAGTAGCAGAAATGTTCGATTTTTACCAAAGTTCAAAAGTAAACAAATCATGCCAAGTGTCCAATACACGTCAACTGGTGAGTCTAATATTCTTTCACAAGTGCGCTGATATTATTTATACCATTTCTACACTAATGCAGTAGTCTGTGCGTAACAGTAAATCTTTTATTTTTTTAAAGAATAAAAATTCTAAGTGGAAA
>NC_069435.1:44989538-45018197 GCF_026875155.1 Cherax quadricarinatus | reverse complement strand
TCCAAAATGACGTAGGACGTTAAAGGCCCTAGCCAACGTCTTTTTGAGGGTATAAGAGCCCTCAGGTCGTCCTTATATGGCCCTTCTTTTCCATAACTCCATCGTGCCGATGAACTTTACCGAAGTTGTTGAATACCTCCTGTATACTATACGCCGTCGCCTCGAAAGGGACATTCCTGACCTTCACCCACGTATAGTACCTGGATACGTCATGCATAACGACGTCCACTGCCGAGTTCACCGTCACCTTCCTCTCCTGATACTCTTCAACAAGTCTGTCGTAGACGCCGGTACGATTCAGTTTTAGGAATACTCTGGTCATCCCATTCAAGGCAACACCATATACTTCCTCGTTGGGGACACCATAGGCGTCCCTGATGATAGCAGGTAGCAATGTATTCATCGTTGCTCCAGTAAGCGTGCCACGTACCAGCTGTATACAAACAGTGTTAATCCGTTGTCCCACTCGGTACGCCATTTTGTCTTCTAGTTGCTAAAGGTCACCACCAGAGGGCAGGTGTAGCTACTAGGCGTGCGTCCTCTCTCCCCGGAGGTCGAGAGACGAATGTTCAAGTGTATTGAACCTTTGTCAGATGTCATTTATATGTACAATTTATATATATGCAACGTTTTGTATATATGTCAATTCATGACCCTGTGACATGTAATTTTGTTTTTAGTTATGTTCTTGATGTAAGTTTTTGTTGTAATATCTTGCGAGCATGTAGGTACAATCCGTTTGTCAGTTAATTTGATTAGGTTCCATACTGTTTCTTTATTTTTATGTTAAACTGTATTGGTTTTAAATAAAATATAAAAAAAAAATTACCCAACAAAAGGCTGCAGTTAGAATGATAACAAATTCTCACTACAGGCAACACACTCCACCAATATTCTAAACACTCAACCTACTCACCATACAAAACATCCATACTTACTTATACAGGGAGGTGTGCTTAGTCCCACCCTTTTCAACATTTTGATTAATGCCTTACTTAATGCCATGCCTAGCCAGCCCCATCATTATATGGTTAGTTTTGCTGATGACATAATGATTCACACTACCGGATTCTCCAACACCCAAAACATTCTTAATCATGTTTTAGCCTCGTGTCAGGACCTGGGGTTAATAATCTCAGGGGATAAAACAAAGATACTCAACAGGCGTCCTCCTCGGCAGAGAGGCACAGTTCGTCAGATCCAGTTGCATGATGGGTCTCTTCTAGAATATGTAAGCAGATACAGGTATCTAGGCTTTGAGGTTCCACTACTTGGACCTGTTGTAACGAGACTTTGTCGCCAATACAAAGAAAGGCTGAGAGCACTTAGAGTTGTGGCAGGTTTTCATCCCAGGTATGGTGCTAATGTTAAAATTGTGAAAATGATGTATCTTGCTTATATTAGATCATTGGTTGATTATGCAGCGCCACTACTTGCACTCGTGTCTGACTGGAAGCTTGGAGGGCTGGAAAAACTGCAAAACGAAGCAATGAGGATCATCCTAGGATGCCCTCGTACTGCCAAAATTTTAAATATGCGGAAAGAACTTAATATTCCAAGCATTAGAGATCGTGTTACTGAAAGAAATATCCTTATTGGGGTCAATATGCTTAGGCTAGCCCATTCAAACCCCTGCACAGAAGCCCTCCAACTTTCCTCAGCACTGGTGAACATCCTTCCAGATGGATCGAAAAAACTGGAACCGACCTCCGCATGAACCAGCTACATGATCTATATCAAGTTGGACAATAGAGACATTTCCCTGCTCCATGGGATATTACCCCATTCCAAACTACCATTCCTCCATTTCCCCCCAAAACTCTTCTTAAATCACAACCAAAGCTTCGTCTTGAAGCCAGACATGATGCCTTAAGCTGTATTGATAACTTAGTCACACAGAACAATCTTTCACAAATTATTTACGTCGATGGTTCTGTTCACCAGTCCACTGGTGCAGCTGGTAGTGCTGCTGTTGTCACACAGAGTGATGGCTCTCATAAAGAAATTGGAGCACGCATCAATGACTGGGCCTCTACCCTTCAAACAGAACTGTTTGCCATACTCCTTGCACTCAAATGTGTCCATGTATCTAAGGTTGACACTTTAATGTAACTGATTCTCTGTCATCCATAAATGCCTCAACTCATTAAGTATAAATTGTGGCATGCTTTTTGTCAGAAGCCAGACATAGATATGGTAAGATTGTGGACAGTGGAGTCGAGTGCACATGCTGTGGATTCCATCTCACATTGGTCTTCAGATGCATGATAGAACTGATAAATTGGCTAAGCGTATGCTTTCAAGAGGGGGTAGATTACAATCTTGGGTTGTCATTTAGCAGTTTGAGAACAATAATACGAAAAGAACTTCAAATGAACTTTATTGACTTAAGACTTAGGGAGATTGACACAAGTCAGTCCATCTATCATCATTCCATCATGCAGGAGGAGCCACATGTCTATGGTGCATCCAACAAGATAAGCAGACTCTTGGATGTCACTACTGCCGCTCCGGCTGGGTTACAAGTATCTTTGGCAGGTTAAATCACCACCACCAGATGTAGACCAAACGAAATGTAAACTTTGCCAGATGGACTATTGTCACACATTGCGTCATTATGTACTGGAGTGTGATAAAATTAATGAATTTAGAAACAACTCACTCAGAAGTGTTCAAGAAATGGCTAAGTATTTTATCCACAGTGGTATATTGCAGACCATTCTGGAGAAATACCCTGACTTTGCTAGCTGTAAATAAAGCATTACCACATGTGTGCATGTGTGCATGTGTGTGTGTGTGTGTGTGTGTGTGTGTGTGTGTGTGTGTGTGTGTGTGTGTGTGTGTGTGTGGGTGTGTGTGAGGGTGTGTGTGTGTGTGTGTGTGTGTGTGTGTGTGTGTGTGTGTGTGTGTGTGTGTGTGTGTGTGTGTGTGTGTGTGTGTGTGGTGTGTGTGACTCAACAATCAATATTTGCACCAATAACTCATTACAGTTGTGACCGGGTGTGAAGTGTGAATTGCTCATTACTCTATAATTTGTTCATGATTGTAGCCAAAGTATAACGTAAGTAACCATTCTACAGAATTCATTACCTTTGTAACTTGTGAGCTCATTACCTTTGTCTAGTTCAGCTATCAAAACTTTGGGGGCCCAGTCCTGGACCCATTACGTACCTCTGTAATCTGTAAATACCTTTGTAACTTGTCATGATTGTGACCAGACTTACTGGAGTTCATTACCTTTGTAAATTGTGAGTTCATTACCTTTGTAAATGTGAGTTCATTTCCTTGGTAAAATGTGAGTTCATTACCTTTGTAAATTGTGAGTTCATTACCTCTGTAACTTGCTCAGCTATCAAAACTTTGGAGTCCAGTCCCTGGACCAATTATGTACCTCTGTAATCTTTTGACTACCGCCCACAGGATGGGTATGGGGTGCATAATAAACATATTAAACAACTTATTACTGCACCTATTACATACATAGAACACTTAACTCTGATATTAACCCTCCCCTCAAACATCTCCTTGCCAACCTCAACAGAACACATGACCATAACGCAAGGCACAGATCACTCTTTGATGTTCCTCGTGTCCATCTCACACTATGCAAAAACTCAATGCACATAAAAGGCCCTAAAATCTGGAATTCATTACCTGTAAATATAAAAGAAACACTACCTGTTTATAAATTCAAGTCTCTTCTCAAAGATCACTTACTCACCCAAAACCAAATAAATACTGAATAACTGAACCTTATAAATTGTATATCTTAAATGTTTCTCACAATTATATCACACAAATGTTAAACCTAGGACCCACTCTAACTTTATTATTTTTTTTAAATACACTACCTAACAGAATACTCCATTCAACTGAATGTACAGCAATGCAAGCAACCATATGACCTGTCTTTGTAATACTCACTTGTGCTTTATAGTTATCTGTTTACAATAATGTTTTATCACTGATTTCATCTTGGCTTAGTTAATCTTAAGTTAATTTTAAGCCAGCCCGTAATGCTATGCGTGTAAGTGGCTTTGGCATGCTGCTCTTACCTGTATTTTTTTGTACCTCTGTATGTGTGCTAAAATTTCTAAATTTCTAGCATGCGTGGTGGTGCGCCAGCATTCGTGGTGGTGCGCCAGCATGCGTGGTGGTGCGCCAGCATGCATGGTGGTGCGCCAGCATGCGTGGTGGTGCGCCAGCATGCGTGGTGGTGCGCCAGCATGCGTGGTGGTGCGCCAGCATGCGTGGTGGTGCGCTAGCGTGCGTGGTGGTGCACCAGCATGCGTGGTGGTGCGCCAGCATGCGTGGTGGTGCGCTAGCGTGCGTGGTGGTGCGCCAGCATTGCGTGGTGGTGCGCCAGCATGCGTGGTGGTGCGCCCAGCATGCGTGGTGGTGCGCAGCATGCGTGGTGGTGCGCCAGCATGCGTGGTGGTGCGCCAGCATGCGTGGTGGTGCGCTAGCGTGCGTGGTGGTGCACCAGCATGCGTGGTGGTGCGCCAGCATGCGTGGTGGTGCGCTAGCGTGCGTGGTGGTGCGCCAGCATGCGTGTGGTGCGCCAGCATGCGTGGTGGTGCGCTAGGTGCGTGGTGGTGCACCAGCATGCGTGGTGGTGCGCCAGCATGCGTGGTGGTGCGCTAGCGTGCGTGGTGGTGCGTCAGCATGCGTGGTGGTGCGCTAGCATGCGTGGTGGTGCGCTAGCATGCGTGGTGGTGCGCTAGCGTGCGTGGTGGTGCGTCAGCATGCGTGGTGGTGCGCCAGCACGCGTGGTGGTGCGCGGTAGCATGCGTGGTGGTGCGCCAGCATGCGTGGTGGTGCGCCAGCATGCGTGGTGGTGCGTCAGCATGCGTGGTGGTGCGCCAGCATGCGTGGTGGTGCGCCAGCATGCGTGGTGGTGCGCCAGCATGCGTGGTGGTGCGCAGCACGCGTGGTGGTGCGCCAGCGTGCGTGGTGGTGCGCCAGCGTGCGTGGTGGTGCGCCAGCATGCGTGGTGGTGCGCCAGCATGCGTGGTGGTGCACTAGCATGCGTGGTGGTGCACTAGCATGCGTGGTGGTGCGCCAGCACGCGTGGTGGTGCGCCAGCATGCGTGGTGGTGCGCCAGCACGCGTGGTGGTGCGCCAGCGTGCGTGGTGGTGCGCCAGCGTGCGTGGTGGTGCGCCAGCATGCGTGGTGGTGCGCCAGCATGCGTGGTGGTGCACTAGCATGCGTGGTGGTGCACTAGCATGCGTGGTGGTGCGCCAGCACGCGTGGTGGTGCGCCAGCATGCGTGGTGGTGCGCCAGCACGCGTGGTGGTGCGCAGCGTGCGTGGTGGTGCGCCAGCGTGCGTGGTGGTGCGCCAGCATGCGTGGTGGTGCGCCAGCATGCTGGGTGTGTGCACTAGCATGCGTGGTGGTGCGCCAGCGTGCGTGGTGGTGCGCCAGCATGCGTGGTGGTGCACTAGCATGCGTGGTGGTGCGCCAGCGTGCGTGGTGGTGCGCCAGCACGCGTGGTGGTGCGCCGCGTGCGTGGTGGTGCGCCAGCGTGCGTGGTGGTGCGCCAGCATGCGTGGTGGTGCGCCAGCATGCGTGGTGGTGCACTAGCATGCGTGGTGGTGCGCCAGCGTGCGTGGTGGTGCGCCAGCATGCGTGGTGGTGCACTAGCATGCGTGGTGGTGCACTAGCATGCGTGGTGGTGCGCCAGCACGCGTGGTGGTGCGCCAGCGTGCGTGTGGGTGCGCCAGCATGCGTGGTGGTGCGCCAGCATGCGTGGTGGTGCACTAGCATGCGTGGTGGTGCGCCAGCACGCGTGGTGGTGCGCCAGCGTGCGTGGTGGTGCGCCAGCATGCGTGGTGGTGCGCCAGCATGCGTGGTGGTGCGCCAGCATGCGTGGTGGTGCGCCAGCACGCGTGGTGGTGCGCCAGCGTGCGTGGTACAAACGAACATACACCGTCAGGTTCTATTAATCAATATCAACCTTCCTGCCTAAAAGAAATATTACAGCGGTGACAGCAACGATGAATTTCTGTAGTGCTGAGTGAAGACATATTTGTCATGTAATATAATATAACTGTTGAAGAATATTAATAATACTCAGAAAAGAATTATAACAGAGGTTTATTGTCTGGTTCTGTGGCAACGGCTTCGGCTTCGCTGGAACACTGGAAAATTATTGAACTGTAAGTTTATTCAGGTACATGAACACTTTAATAGTTACATAAATTATCACATATAGTAACATATATGTAGATTACCCAGGATAATCCCAAAAAGTCAGACAAAGTGACTTATTTCTATTGGGGTCCTTGAAGATTTAATAAGAATGATAGAGAGTAGAGATTACATTGATATATTAATTGTGTGTTTTATTTAATTAATTTTTGGGAGAGGCTACGTTTTAACAAGGAGGGAAATTGAAATCGATTAGTATTTAGAAGGGATGGTTTGTTGGTTGGTGGAGACGGCGGCCATTACTGAGTGTTAGTGAGGGTGAGGCTGATGCTCACTGCTACTCTGCCTCTTTACCAGCCACACAACACTATATATCTCTTAACTAAGGTAAACTTTATCTTCAACTTGTTAACTCTAAGTTAGAGCTAGTTATATGTACTGGAGGAGAGTGTTATGATTAATGTTATTACCCCCGCGTCCTGGCATGACCACCCACTCAACACTGTGTTGCTGACCCACTCAACACTGTGTTGCTGACCCACTCAACACTGTGTTGCTGACCCACTCAACACTGTGTTGCTGGCCCACTCAACACTGTGTTGCTGGCCCACTCAACACTGTGTTGCTGACCCACTCAACACTGTGTGCTGGCCCACTCAACACTGTGTTGCTGGCCCACTCAACACTGTGTTGCTGACCCACTCAACACTGTGTTGCTGGCCCACTCAACACTGTGTTGCTGACCCACTCAACACTGTGTTGCTGACCCACTCAACACTGTGTTGCTGGCCCACTCAACACTGTTTGCTGACCCACTCAACACTGTGTTGCTGACCCACTCAACACTGTGTTGCTGGCCCACTCAACACTGTGTTGCTGACCCACTCAACACTGTGTTGCTGACCCACTCAACACTGTGTTGCTGACCCACTCAACACTGTGTTGCTGGCCCACTCAACACTGTGTTGCTGGCCCACTCAACACTGTGTTGCTGGCCCACTCAACACTGTATTGCTGACCCACTCAACACTGTGTTGCTGGCCCACTCAACTGTGTTGCTGGCCCACTCAACTGTGTTGCTGGCCCACTCAACACTGTGTTGCTGGCCCACTCAACACTGTGTTGCTGACCCACTCAACACTGTGTTGCTCGTCCACTCAACACTGTGTTGATGACCCACTCAACACTGTGTTGCTGACCCACTCAACACTGTGTTGCTGACCCACTCAACAATGTGTTGCTGACCCACTCAACAATGTGTTGCTGACCCACTCAACACTGTGTTGCTGACCCACTCAACACTGTGTTGCTGACCCACTCAACTGTGTTGCTGGCCCACTCAACACTGTGTTGCTGGCCCACTCAACACTTGCTGGCCCACTCAACACTGTGCTGTTCACACACTCAACACTGTGCTGTTCACACACTCAGCACTGTGCTGTTCACCCACTCAACACTGTGTTGTTCACCCACTCAACACTGTGTTGTTCACCCACTCAACACTGTGTTGTTCACCCACTCAACACTGTGTTGTTCACCCACTCAACACTGTGTTGTTCACCCACTCAACACTGTGTTGTTCACCCACTCAACACTGTGTTGTTCACCCACTCAACACTGCATTGCTGACCCACTCAACACTGTGCTGTTCACACACTCAACACTGTTGTTCACACACTCAACACTGTGTTGTTCACACACGCTACACTGTGCTGTTCACACACTCGACACTGTGCTGTTCGCACACTACTGTGCTGTTCGCACACACTACACTGCTGTTCGCACACACTACACTGTGCCGTTCGCGCACACTACACTGCCGTTCGCGCACACGACTGCGCCGTTCGCACACTCGACACTGCGCCGTTCGCACACTCGACCTGCGCCGTTCGCACACTGGGCACTGCGCCGTTCGCGCACTGGGCACTGCGCCGTTCGCGCACTGGGCACTGCGCCGTTCGCGCACGTGGCACTGCGCCGTTCGCGCACTGGGCACTGCGCCGTTCGCGCACTGGGCACTGCGCCGTTCGCGCACTGGGCACTGCGCCGTTCGCGCACTGGGCACTGCGCCGTTCGCGCACTGGGCACTGCGCCGTTCGCGCACTGGGCACTGCGCCGTTCGCGCACTGGGCACTGCGCCGTTCGCGCACTGGGCACTGCGCCGTTCGCGCACTGGGCACTGCGCCGTTCGCGCACTGGGCACTGCGCCGTTCGCGCACTGGGCACTGCGCCGTTCGCGCACTGGGCACTGCGCCGTTCGCGCACTGGGCACTGCGCCGTTCGCGCACTGGGCACTGCGCCGTTCGCGCACTGGGCACTGCGCCGTTCGCGCACTGGGCACTGCGCCGTTCGCGCACTGGGCACTGCGCCGTTCGCGCACTGGGCACTGCGCCGTTCGCGCACTGGGCACTGCGCCGTTCGCGCACTGGGCACTGCGCCGTTCGCGCACTGGGCACTGCGCCGTTCGCGCACTGGGCCCTGCGCCGTTCGCGCACTGGGCCCTGGGCCGTTCGCGCACTGGGCCCTGGGCCGTTCGCGCACTGGGCCCTGGGCCGTTCGCGCACTGGGCCCTGGGCCGTTCGCGCACTGGGCCTGGGCCGTTCGCGCACTGGGCCCTGGGCCGTTCGCGCACTGGGCCCTGGGCCGTTCGCGCACTGGGCCCTGGGCCGTTCGCGCACTGGGCCCTGGGCCGTTCGCGCACTGGGCCCTGGGCCGTTCGCGCACTGGGCCCTGGGCCGTTCGCGCACTGGGCCCTGGGCCGTTCGCGCACTGGGCCCTGGGCCGTTCGCGCACTGGGCCCTGGGCCGTTCGCGCACTGGGCCCTGGGCCGTTCGCGCACTGGGCCTGGGCCGTTCGCGCACTGGGCCCTGGGCCGTTCGCGCACTGGGCCCTGGGCCGTTCGCGCACTGGGCCCTGGGCCGTTCGCGCACTGGGCCCTGGGCCGTTCGCGCACTGGGCCCTGGGCCGTTCGCGCACTGGGCCCTGGGCCGTTCGCGCACTGGGCCCTGGGCCGTTCGCGCACTGGGCCCTGGGCCGTTCGCGCACTGGGCCCTGGGCCGTTCGCGCACTGGGCCCTGGGCCGTTCGCGCACTGGGCCCTGGGCCGTTCGCGCACTGGGCCCTGGGCCGTTCGCGCACTGGGCCCTGGGCCGTTCGCGCACTGGGCCCTGGGCCGTTCGCGCACTGGGCCCTGGGCCGTTCGCGCACTGGGCCTGGTCCGTTCGCGCACTGGGCACTGGTCCGTTCGCGCACTGGGCACTGGTCCGTTCGCGCACTGGGCACTGGTCCGTTCGCTCACTGGGCACTGGTCCGTTCGCTCACTGGGCACTGGTCCGTTCGCTCACTGGGCACTGGTCCGTTCGCTCACTGGGCACTGGGCCGTTCGCGCACTCGGCTCTGGGCCGTTCGCGCACTCGGCACTGGGCCGTTCGCGCACTCGGCACTGGGCCGTTCGCGCACTCGACTCTGGGCCGTTCGCGCACTCGACTCTGGGCCGTTCGCGCACTCGACACTTGCTTGCTGCCCGTTCGCTCAGCACTTTTGTTATGCACTCAACATGTGAGGAGTGTTGCTCTCTCACAGCTCCTGGCAGGGCCAGGAGCTGTGAATCAACCCCTGCAACCACATATAGGTGAGTAAACTCAAAGATACCATAATATCCGTAATTTCTAGACGAAACCTTTTTTTATGAAGTTACACCCAAACGTGCTTTTTCAAGTCGATGTACAGGTCATGGAACATCGTGATGATAATACAATGGAACCTTGACTTAAGAGTTTCATCCATTCCGTGACCTAGCTCGTAACTCAATTTGCTCGTATATTAAATCGATTTTCCTCATTTAAGTTAATTGAAATGCAATTAATCCATCCCAGCGGCAAGACAAAATATTTTGATGCAACAACTCTAAGGCTCATTTGTCTATCACAATTCATCTATGACATAATAAACAATATAATTAACAGATAAACATGATATATGCTCTAGAATGAATAAAATAGGCCATAATATGACGATTGATGATAGTTTGTTTTGTTTGATTGCTGAACTTAGTTGACACAATTTGCTTTAATTCCATTATTATTATTATTAATTTAAGGAACTGAAGCTTACTCATTATTATTATTATTACAGTGGAACCTCAAAAATCATTATTATTATTACAGTGGAACCTCAAAAATCGAACTTAATCCGTTCCAGGAGCTAGTTCTAAATTCAAAAAGTCTGAAATTTGAAGCAATATTTCCCATGAGAAATAATGGAAATACAATTAATCTGTTCCAGAAACCCAAAAATATTCACACAAAAAATACATTTTATAGAGATTAATTACAGTTTTACATACAACAAATACTATAGTTTTTAATTATGTATTACCTGGAGTTTACCTGGAGAGAGTTCCTGGGGTCACCGCCCCCGCGGCCTGGTCTGTGACCAGGCCTCCTGGTGGATCAGAGCCTGATCAACCAGGCTGTTGCTGCTGGCTGCACGCAAACCAACGTACGAGCCACAGCCCGGCTGGTCAGGAACCGACTTTAGGTGCTTGTCCAGTGCCAGCTTGAAGACTGCCAGGGGTCTGTTGGTAATCCCCCTTATGTATGCTGGGAGGCAGTTGAACAGTCTCAGGCCCCTGACACTTATTGTATGGTCTCTTAACGTGCTAGTGACACCCCTGCTTTTCATTGGGGGGATGTTGCATCGTCTGCCAAGTCTTCTGCTTTCGTAGTGAGTGATTTTCGTGTGCAAGTTCGGTACTAGTCCCTCTAGGATTTTCCAAGTGTATATAATCATGTATCTCTCCCGCCTGCATTCCAGGGAATACAGGTTCAGGAACCTCAAGCACTCCCAGTAATTGAGGTGTTTATCTCCGTTATGCGCGCCGTGAAGGTTCTCTGTACATTTTCTAGGTCAGCAATTTCACCTGCCTTGAAAGGTGCTGTTAGTGTGCAGCAATATTCCAGCCTAGATAGAACAAGTGACCCGAAGAGTGTCATCATGGGCTTGGCATCCCTCGTTTTGAAGGTTCTCATTATCCATCCTGTCATTTTTCTAGCAGATGTGATCGATACAATGTTATGGTCCTTGAAGGTGAGATCCTCCGACATGATCACTCCCAGGTCTTTGACGTTGGTGTTTCGCTCTATTTTGTGGCCAGAATTTGTTTTGTACTCTGATGAAGATTTAATTTCCTCGTGTTTACCATATCTGAGTAATTGAAATTTCTCATCATTGAACTTCATATTGTATCTGGAGTTTATCTGGAGAGAGTTCCGGGGGTCAACGCCCCCGTGGCCCGGTCTGTGACCAGGCCTCCTTAGGTCAGTGTCCCAGGATGCGACCCACACCAGTCGACTAACACCCAGGTACCCATTTTGCTGATGGGGAACATAGACAACAGGTGGAAAGAAACACGTCCAATGTTTCTACTCTGGCTGGGAATCGAACCCAGGCCCTCACCGTGTGAAGCCAGAGCGTTAACCACCAGGCCACCAGAGCCCCTTAATACATATAAAATAAAATAACATTTTTACTTACCTTTATTGAAGATTGGTGATGGCATCTGGAAGATAGGGAGGAGGAGAGAGGGAGTTGGGGTTAGCTTTTGGAAGGAGAATTCCCCTCCATGAGGACTTCAGGTAAAGCCCTCTCTGGGGTTACTTCCCTTCTGTCTTTTAATGCCACTAGGACCAGCTTGAGTCACTGGACCCCTGTCTCACAAAATAACTGTCCACAGTCCTCAGTTTCTGGCGCCTCTTTAACATTTCCCTAAAATGGGACATGGTTCTGTCACTGAACTTGTTGCAAAGATGGCTTGTTTCAGCTTGCTCATGGGTGGTACTTCTGCACAAACATTTGGGACATCATTCCACTTGGCACAAATCTCCTTAATCTTTGAAGAAGGCACCTTATCCACTCCCTATATTAACACCTTTCGCAACATCAGCTTCCTTGATTTGTTCTTTCTTTGACAGGATAGAACCGATGGTTGACTTGTTTTTCCCATACATCCTGGCAAGCTCAACAAGTCTCACACCACTCTCATACTTCTGTATTATTTCCTTCTTCACATCTATGGTGTTTCTCACTTTTTTTACCACAGGGGTACCACTAGCAAGTTTCTTTGGGCCCATGGCAGCTTATTTCACAGTCCCACAAGCACTAAACACAACGAAATAATCGTAAAATGCGTGAATGAGTGTTAGTGTTCGCTCAAGCATAAACAAAGCTGGACTGCTCACGGCGCCGACGTGGACAGAGCGGGCGGCAGACAGGTCCCGTACCCGGCGGTCCGAAAATAGGGGAGTGTTCGATAATAGGGACACAGTTTGTCCGAAAAAATGGTCCTATTTTTGAAACGTTTGGTATGTGATACTTTCGATTTTTGAGGTTCCACTGTATTTTTATACAATATAATACATGCGTAATAATAATAATAATAGCAAGAGCTTCAGAACGCCACCAACTCGGTGCACTGTTTACCTCGGTGTGGGAGTATTAATCTTATGCTTTGCTTAACATTTTTTAGTACCTCGGTGTGGGAGTATTAATCTTATGCTTTGCTTAACATTTTTTAGTCATTTGGCCAAATTTTGTTTTTGTAAACATGGGCCCTGAAAGTAACTGTAAAGGACAGTGCTGAGAAGAAAAAGGATGATTTCCATGGAATTGAAGCATGAAATCATAGATAAACAAGAGAGTTGTGCAGGTTTTTGGTTGAAGGGGAAGTGGGGAGAACTGGATCGTAACTCAGATGTTGGCTCGTAACTCAGAGCAAAAATGACCGAGCAATGGCTCGTATCTCAGAAAACCTGTATGTTGGACACTCTTAAGTCAAGGTTCCACTATCTTTATTTTACAGTACATGTACAAGGTAAAACAGGCTATCTGATATCAGTGACATACTACTATATAGAAGGCCTCTTGCTATCTGAACATTTTGGGCAGATTAGGTCAGTTTTGTTCCAGGATGTGACCCAAGCAGTCGACTAACACCCAGGTACCCATTTTATACTGGTGGGTGAACAGGGACAGCAGGTGTCTTATGGAAACACATCCCTAATGTTTACCAGCCATACTGGAGATTCGAACACTGGACCTCCGTGTGAGCTGAGTGCACTAGCGATTGATGAATGTATTGTGTGCGTTGTACACACTGTGCTGAGGAGATGAATGGTACATTGCAGTAGGTATAGAAGACAAGCAAATACTAGGACATATTTACATATTACAAAACATTTCGGTCTTGGGACCTTGATCACTTCAGAAGTGATCAAGGTCCCAGGATGGAAACGTTTTGTAATAAAAATAGGGTCCATTCTAGGCAGGTACAACTCACATCCACTAATACTCGCCTATCTACCTGGAGTCTACCTTGTATGTATTCTGGGGGTCAGGGGCCCCGCTCCTGACCTTAACCAGACTCCTGGTGGATGACCAGTCTGTTGCTGCCTACTGCATGCATAACAAGAAGTACACCATAGCCTCGCTGTTCACAGTACTGTCAGAAACACTGCCGGAACAAACGTTTGAAGTTTTCAAGAGGAAGCTTTACAATTTCCTCTGCCAATCAGGCTTCGATGGATATGGTGGCTAGTGGTCTGCCACAGACAGCAACCTGGTTGATCAGGCATGCATTAGGCAAGCCTGACCTAGAGCTGGGCTTCAGTAGAAAAACTCTTGAAACCCATTAAAGGTATATAAAAGGAACTGAGTTTAGGAACTTGTTCAGTTTCCTCTTACAGTCAGTATATATACATATGTGCTTTAGCCAGTCTTTGTAAGGAAGGTTTCTGATACATGGGAAGCATAAGCTAAATAAATAATCAAATACATATTCTGTAAATTCACAGTATAATAATCATTCATCACCATCCATCAATCACTACCCAACACTTACACGAAACAAAACCAGCTCATCCAACTCTATCCCTGTTCTTCCAGTTGTCCTCAAACTCCCATTATAATTCTATAAAAACCTAATAAACTCTGTTTCTTCACCATCTCTTAAAATTGCTCCATAGCCTGATGACATAGAGCCAGTTTGAAACTGATTAAGAAATCCCAATTAACTTTAGATCACTGAATCAGTTGTAAGAATTAATGCATACTTTAAATTGTACGTAGTACTATTTTCATGTAGCTACAGCAATATCTTGCATAATACGGTTAGAGAGTGTCAAAAAATTACTGTACTGTGCAATACGTACCATACTGATCAACGTATTGTTATAATGTGTTTTAAGGTAATGCATTCCAACAGTACGATTAAATGCATTGGATTGCAAAAATATTTAGCAGTTTCTTTAATGTAAACCAATGCACATGAAACTCCTGCATACACTTGCAAATAAAGAAATTACAAAAGATAAAAATGTTAAAATAGTAATACTAAAGACTTTTATTATAGTTGTTAATGACCAGTGTACCATACATACAGTAAAGAAAGTTAATTTTTATTTTGAAAAAGTTGAACAGTGTAGTTTGTATAATTTTTTCTTCTATTTTTCATCATTATTTTTATATCATCAAATATTTTGTAACACTTGCCTAACTCTAATGCCTCATTCAGTGTTTGGATCTGCATTCATCATGAAATCACAAACATCTACTTTCACAGTTAACCCTTTCAGGGTCCAAGGCCCAAATCTGGAGTCACGCACCAGTGTCCAAGAATTTTAAAAAAAAAAATTTGTTATTTTTTCTTATGAAATCGTAGAGAATCTTTGTGTGAAGGTAATAAAACAAAAAGTACGAAATTTGGTGGAAAATTGACGAAATTATGCTCTCGCGAATTTTGATGTGTCAGCGATATTTACGAATCGGCGATTTTGCCGACTTTGACTCCCATTTTAGGCCAGTTACATTATTCCAATCAACTAAATTCTTAGCTATTTCACTAGTATTACTTCTGTTCTATCGATTGAGCACAAGAAATCGTCAAGTCAACTGTTTCAACTACAAAATAAAGTGATCGGAAATTGTTAATTTGGCCAATTTAACACAAAGTTCAAAATATTCCAATTTCAAAATAGGGTCCAGAATGAACAATGTAGGCATTCCTGGCACTAAACTAACATTTCCTCTGTTCATTAGTTATGTTTTGAGGCTTTACAAATAAATTCCATTTTGATTTTTTATTCACATAATGAATTTTTATTCACACCAAAAAATAGAAGATTTACTGTTATGCAATACTGTAATAATTGTATAAATATCATCACCATATTTGTGAATGTATATTAGACCCACCAGCTGTCGTGTATTAGACATGTGAGGTCGTTTGTTTACTCTTGAATATCGGCAAAAATTTAACATTTCTGCTACTTTGAGCTCAGTTTCAAGCCATTTCCAGTGCTAAAACCAATCAAAATCATCTCTATTTCTGTAATATGTCGTCCATTCTATCAAATGATACCAAGAAATCGCAAATAGAACTATAAAAAACATACGAAAAAACACTGCAAAGTTGCTGTTTTAATCGAAAAATCATGATTTCATTTTTTTTCTCTCATTATACACAGTGTGCTGCAGGATCTGTTTTATGTGGTGCACACATACCACATAGATGTATTCTCTCATATCTAGGCCCAAATGTACCACTCACAGTTTATCAGAGTGAGCTGAGCTCATGGCGTAGATCTACAGTTTGGACCCTGAACGTAAAGCCGTAGATCTACGGGACGGACCCTGAAAGGGTTAAGGTTAACCCTTTCAGGGTCCAAGGCCAAAATCTGAAGTGGTGCACCAGTGTCCAAGAATTTAAAAAAAAAAAAAAATTGTTATTTTTTCTTATGAAATGGTAGAGAATCTTTTTGTGAATGTAATAAAACAAAAAGTACGAAATTTGATGGAAAACTGACGAAATTATGCTCTCGCGAATTTTGATGTGTCAGCGATATTTACGAATCGGCGATTTTGCCGACTTTGACTCCCCTTTTAGGCCAATTACATTATTCCAGTCAACCAAATTCTTAGCTATTTCACTAGTATTACTTCTATTCTATCGATTGAGCACAAGAAATCGCCAAGTCAACTGTTTCAACTACAAATTTAAAGTGATCGGAAATTGTTAATTTGGCCAATTTAACACAAAGTTCAAAATATTCCAATTTCAAAATAGGGTCCAGAATAAACAATGTAGGTATTCCGGGAACTAAACTAACATTTCCTCTGTTCATTAGTTACGTTTTGAGGCTTTACAAATAAATTCCATTTTGATTTTTTATTCACATATTGATTTTTTATTCACACCAAAAAAATAGAAGATTTACTGTTATGCAATACTGTAATAATTGTATAAATATCATCACCATATTTGTGAATGCATATTAGACCCACCAGCTGGCGTGTATTAGACGTGTGAGGTCGTATGTTTACTCTTGAATATAGGCAAAAATTTAACATTTCTGCTACTTTGAGCTCAGTTTCAAGCCATTTCCAGTGTGAAAACCAATCAAAATCATCTCTATTTCTGTAATATGTCTTCCATTCTATCAAATGAGACCAAGAAATCACAAATAGAACTATAAAAAACATACGAAAAAACAGTGCAAAGTCGCTGTTTTAATAGAAAAATCATGATTTAAGTTTTTTTCTTTTATTATACACAGCATGCTGCAGGATCTGTTTTATGTGGTGCACACATACCACATAGATGTATTCTCTCATATCTAGGCCCAAATGTACCACACACAGTTTATCAGAGTGAGCTGAGCTCATGACGTAGATCTACGGTTTGGACCCTGAACGTAAAGCCGTAGATCTACGGGACGGACCCTCAAAGGGTTAAAATGTAATAGTAGTAATAATAGTACATGAAATATAATAATATAATAATAGTACAGTATACATAATAATAATAATAATAATCGTAATATGTTTTCGTTTTTACATTTTTTGTACCTTTTTATATATTTTTGTGGCAAATGCTTCAAAATACAAATTGTTAACCTCTGGGTTTCTGTAGTACTGCTAGACCACAGCTATCTCAGTGCCAGCCAAGGATCAAAAAGAAGTGAGAGTGACCGCAGCAGACCCTTGGGATGCGTAATTATGTCTTATACTGTACAAATTTCTTGCACAATGCCTCGCCCAAAAAGACAGTATTTGCATACAATCAGCAAGAAGCAATTAAAAACTACGAAAAAACCTAGAGAAACGAAGAAGGAAGCAGCATAGAGCGAGACAGCTGGCTGCCACCACCACTGTGGCCACAGTGATCATGTCTTCTATATACAGTGGACCCCCGCATAACGATTTTAATCCGTGCAAGAGGGGTAATTGTTATGCGAAATAATCGGTATGTGAATGAATTTTCCCCATAAGAAATAATGGAAATAAAATTAATCCGTGCAAGACACCCAAAAGTATGAAAAAAATTTTTTTACCACATGAAATGTTAATTTTTAATACACACAAACTGAAAAAGGCATGCACACTTACATGACACTTACTTTTATTGAAGATCTGGTGATGATTGATGGGATGGGAGGAGGGGAGAGAGAGTGTTAGTGTTTAGAAGGGGAATCCCCTTCCATTAAGACTTGAGGTGGCAAGTCCTTTTCTGGGGTTACTTCCCTTCTTCTTTTAATGCCACTAGGACCAGCTTCAGAGTCACTGGACTTCTTTCGCACAACATATCTGTCCATAGTGGCCTGTACCTCTCGTTCCTTTATGACTTCCCTAAAGTGTTTCACAACATTGTCAGTGTAATAATCACCAGCACGGCTTGCAATAGCTGTGTGAGGGTGATTTTCATCCATGAAGGTTTGCACTTCAAGCCACTTTGCACAGATTTCCTTTATCTTTGTAGTAGGCAACTTCTTCAATTTCTCTCTCCCCTCCTCTGAACCAGTTTCCTCAGGTCTGGCCTCTTGCTGTTGAAGTTGATCTATCAGCTCATCAGTGGTTAGTTCTTCATTGTCCTCCTCCACCAACTCTTCCACATCCTCCCCACTAACCTCCAACCCAAGGACTTTCCCAATGCCACAATGGATTCCTCAACTGGAATAATCCTCTCAGGGTTAGCCTCAAACCCTTCAAAATCCTTTTGTCTACACATTCTGGCCACAGTTTCTTCCAAGCAGAGTTCAAGGTCTTCTTAGTCACTCCCTCCCAAGCCTTACCTATAAGGTTTACACAATTGAGGATATTAAAGTGATCTCTCCAAAACTCTCTTAGAGTCAGTTGAGTTTCTGAGGTCACTACAAAGCACCTTTCAAACAGAGCTTTTGTGTACAGTTTTTTGAAGTTTGCAATAACCTGCTGGTCCATGGGCTGCAGGAGAGGAGTGGTATTAGAGGCAAAAACTTCACCTTAATGAAGCTCATGTCCCATAAAGTCGCTCTGCCACGTCTGTAGGATGACCAGGGCATTGTCTAACACCAGGAGGCACTTAAGGTCTAATTTCTTTTCAGTTAGGTAATCTTTCACATTGGGGGCAAATGCATGGTGTAACCAGTTATAGAAAAAGTCCCTAGTGACCCATGCCTTACTGTTTGCCCTCCACAGCACACACAAATTATCCTTGAGGACATTCTTTTGCCTGAACGCTCTGGGAGTTTCAGAGTGATACACTAATAAAGGCTTAACTTTGCAATCACCACTAGCATTGGCACACATCAACAAAGTAAGCCTGTCTTTCATAGGCTTATGTCCTGGGAGTGCCTTTTCCTCCTGAGTAATGTAGGTCCTGCTTGGCATTTTCTTCCAGAACAGGCCTGTTTCATCACAATTAAACACTTGTTCAGGTTTCAGTCCTTCACTGTCTATGTACTCCTTGAATTCCTGCACATATTTTTCAGCCGCTTTGTGGTCTGAACTGGCAGCCTCACCATGCCTTATCACACTATGGATGCCACTACGCTTCTTAAATCTCTCAAACCAACCTTGCTGGCCTTAAATTCACTCACATCATCACTAGTTGCAGGCATTTTTTTAATTAAATCCTCATGCAACTTCCTAGCCTTTTCACATATGATCGCTTGAGAGACGCTATCTCCTGCTAGCTGTTTTTCATTTATCCACACCAATAAGAGTCTCTCAACATCTTCCATCACTTGCGATCTTTGTTTCGAAAACACAGTTAAAAACCTTTGGCAAGAACAGCTTCCTTGATTGTCTTTCTGGTGCCCACAATAGTAGCGATGGTTGATTGGGGTTTCTTGTACAACTTGACTAGGTCGGCGATACGCACTCCACTTTCATACTTATCAATGATCTCTTTCTTCATTTCTATTGGAATTCTCACCCTTATTGGTGTACGGTTGGCACTAGAAGCTTTCTTGGGGCCCATGGTCACTTATTTTCCAGAAACAGCACCGAAAACACTGTAATAATACGAAATATTCCGAGTGTATGCTTGGATGTTACCGCGGAGGCTGGCTGGTAAACAATGGCATGGGCAGCACATGTGAGGCTGGCTGAGGGCGCACATTGGACGCGTCTCGGACGAAAATCGGTGAGCGAGTTTTTAATCGGTATGCGCGGCAAAAATTTTGCGATTAAAGCAAGCGGTATGCGGATTAATCGCTATGTGATGCCATCGTTATGCGGGGGTCCACTGTATATATATATGTCTTGACCACACCTGTGGTTACATATGTGACAACCTCACCACTAATCATGGATAAACACAAGTTAGGTGTGGGGTTAAGGACTGGGAAGATACTAGAGTGGGAGAGTAAATGGCGGATGCTTTCTGCTGCTGCCGGCGTCGCCATCACTTGCCATATTATGGCCTATTTTATTCATTCTAGAGTATATATCATGTTTCTGTTATTAATATTGTTTATTATGTCATATTAGATGAATTGTGATAGATAACTAAGCCGTAGAGTTGATAGCATTATTTTGTCATGCCTCCTGAGAGGCTGGAACGAATTAATTGCATTTCAATTAATTTAACCCTTTGACTGTCGAAAGGCCCAATCCTGAAGTGTCTCCTGGTGTCACAAAATATTCGAAAAAAAAAAATTGTTTTCTTATGAAAATGTTAAGATTATTTTTGATTGTTTTAGTCCAAAAAAAAAAAAAAATTCCCATCAGTACTTACCGAGATAGAGGTGTGAAGGTTGCTGAAAATGATCTGTGAACGGCAACAGCAGCGACTGCCGCTCACCCGGTAAACTTTGATTTACTTGTATTTGATGGTTTCTTGTTTTTTTTTCACTATTTTATTTTTTCACATAACTTTTGTGGCCTGTGAGACCAAATTATTATGCAATGTTCAAATATACACTTGTTGAATGTAACACAATTATAGCAAAAACACTCGTATCATTATAATGTTGCTAAAACTTGTTTACACGAACAATATAAAAAATTGTTTATTACGATTGTTCTATAATATATATACCTATGTACAATCACTGGACACTTTTCTAGAACTGCTGCAGCTTGTGGAATTCTTTGAAACATGGTTATAAGCACAGTGGTGTTTTACACACCTCACACATAAAATGAGTGTCTGTGTTTTTGTGGGCGTTTTGTGGTATGTCCACAGACAAAACACCTCTTCTGAGCATTTTTCTTGAGAGCAATAGCAGGCAGTGGTATGGGGTAGTGATCACCAGGCCTCAGACGAGAGGACATGTGTTGATAATTTCGTGGGCGCTGGTCTATTGCAGGTGTTGTTCCTTGGTACTTGAATATTATTTGTCTGATGACTGACAAACAAAATTCACCATATTTGGGTTTGTTCTTGGTCTTCAACTTATACATATTATAAGCATTCAGCATGGAAATGTCAAGATGGAAAAACAGTTTTATGTACCACTTATAACTCTTGCGAACACAGTCACCAAACCCAATCTGCATGTCACATTTGTCCACTAAGCGTATATTGAGGTTGTAATCCATCACAGCTGCAGGTTTTACAATGGGTTCATTGGTGTGTCTATTCTGCTTGCCAGTGTCTACCATTTCGTGTCGGTGAACTGATGTAAGCAGTGTGACATCACGTTTGTCATGCCACTGAAATGCCATGATGTCATTGGCAGCAAACACCTGCACTTCACCTCTACAACTGCCAGCATCGAACCTAGGCATATGTTTACGATTTCCACGCACTGTGCCACACACCTGTCATGTTCACTCGCAAGAAATCACTGAGTATAGGGCTTGTGTACCAGTTGTCAGTATATAAAATATGCCCCTTACCAAGATATGGCTCCATCATTTGTTCTAACCACATCACCAGAGATACCCAGTAACTTTCTGGTATTTTCCAGTGTTTTACCGCCAGTGTACACTATATCCAAAACCAGACTAGTTTTGCAATCACACAGAACAAATAACTTTATACCAAAGCATTTCCTCTTGCTTGGTATATACTGTGTGAATGAGAGTCTTCCTTTGAACAAAATCAAAGACTCGTCAATAACAAGCTTCCTGAAGGGATAAAAATACATACAGCACTTTTGTTTCAGGTACATAAACATACGTCTGATCTTGTATAGCCTGTCGCTTCTGTCAGGCCTTGTTTTGTCGGAAAAGTGTAACATGCGTAACAGTAACACAAATCTATTCACTGGTATAATGTCACTGAAAGCAGGGGTTGAGATCAGGCGGTCTGTCGTCCAGTATGTGTTGACACTGCTTATACACATGTGGCATAAGCATTATTGTGGCAAAGAACAGATACAGCTCTGCCACAGTTGTGTCCTTCCACTGGTGTAGGTGTGATCTTGGTGACAGAATAGTGTTTGCCATGGTGTACTCAAAGTATGTATTGCTTTCCCTGACAATAATGTCCATCGAAGAACAACTGAAAGCATTCCAGTTCAGTGGGATTGTTCCCAAGTGTACATGATGGCCGTATTCCACTTTGTCCTCCATCAAAGTCATGGGGACTGGGAACAAACTCGTCATCTTGCTGCCAATCCCAGATGCGGTCAGCTGGTGGGTTCTGGATATTGTAATGTGGTTGTGGTTGTGCAGGTTGTAGTTGTGGTTGTTGTGGGAGTGTGGGGTCGGGTGAGGCTGGTTGTAGTTGTGCAGAGTCAGCAGCGTGGGTAGTAGCGTGGCCCGCTGCTGGTGTCACATGACTCGTGCCACCATCACTATCACCACCACCGCCTGCTGCCTCACTTGCATCATTGATACCCATCGTAACAATATCGTCATCTTCACTATCAGGTCGTGGTGTAGGGCCACGGGATGTGCTCCGAGATGTACTCCTTCCTCTTGGAAGAGCATATGGCACACTACCAGACTGCATGCAACATCATATATACTGCTGCTTCACTGGGGAATATTCACCCTCACTGTCACAACTAGAACTGCTTTCAATAACCTTGAAATCACTATCATTTACACTGCTCACATCTGAGTCTTGTACACGGGCAAATAGTTTCCTCTTTCGTCCTGGTACAGGTGAACGTGAACGAGCCGGCCCAGCACCAGAGGTGGAAGGTTGTGGGTCATCTGGGTTTTCATCACTAATTACGTTATCCTGGGCACTTTTTTCGGTCACACCTGCTTCAAAACCAGGGAATTCACTTTCACTGACACTTTCATCGCTGTTTGAGCTATCACTTGGGAACAAAAGACCTCCAACCCGCTGAGGAGTGAGGAACTTCTTACTGCAAGGCATGGTGAAAATGGACTACCAAGATGGCGTTCCGACAATGCACCACTGAGTCCCAGATTTTTTTCACAGGGTGCACACCCACCACTGAGACCCATTCTCTCTCATGTAGGCCTACCAGCCCTCTCCCACTTGATTTGAAGCCGCTAGAATTTATGCGTATAGATACATCAAACACGGTATCTCCCATGACGTATATATACGACCGTGACAGTCAAGGGGTTAAATGAGGAAAATTGACTCTGCATACAAACAAATTAGGATACGAACAAGGTCTTGGAACGGATTAAATTTGTAAGCTGAGGTTCCACTGTATAGAGAGATGGATGGATAGAGATGGATGGATAGAGATGGATGGATAGAGATGGATGGATGGAGATGGATGGATGGAGATGGATGGATGGAGATGGATGGATGGAGATGGACAGAGATGGATGGACGGAGATGGATGGACGGAGATGGATGGACGGAGATGGATGGACGGAGATGGATGGACGGAGATGGATGGATAGAGAGTTATAGATATCAACAACGCCAGTAAACAGGTATGAATTACATATAAATCCGACTGGCCACCCAAAATACTGACACCACTACCACTAACTAATACTGCAGCAATTGCTGCAGTAGCAATAACCGCTGCAGCAACATCGAGACCAGCTGTAGCAGCAGCAACTGTTGCAGATTTATACACAGCCTTTGCTAAAGTCTTTGACAAGTGTGATCATGGTGCAATAGCACACAAAAATGCATACTAAGGAAATAACTGGGAAAGTGAGCAGATGGATTCTTGACTTTGTCCAAGAGAACACAGATTAATAGCAAATGGAGTTATGTCAGAGGCTGTCACAGTGAATAAGCTCTGTTCCACAAGGCAGAAAACAATATGATGTTCAATGAGGACAAATTCCAGTTACTCCATTTGACTTTTAACCTAGACTAGTATATAAGACTATTTCTAATGACAGAGTGAAAAACTAATATGAAGGACTTCGGAGTGGGCAAATATTTTTGTTTGGGCAAATATTTTGTTTGTTGGATTTGAGAAGGACATGCCCAGTATGGGCCAGTAGGCCTGTTGCAGTATTCCTCCTTTCTTATGTTAAAGGATCACACCTTCAAGGACCACAATTGCGAAGAAAATGATATCATCTTTATTTTACTACAAGTACATGTACATGGTATACAGGCCTAGCTTGACATCAATGACATACTACTATATAGAAAGCCCCTTGTTATGCTCAGCATTTCGGGCAACTTAGGTCATTGTCCCAGGATGCGACCCACACCAGTCTACTAACACCCAGGTACCCATTTTACTGATGGGGAACGTAGACAAGAGATGTAAAGAAACGCGCCCAATGTTTCTACTCTGGCTGGGAATCGAACCCAGGCCCTTGCCGTGTGAAGTGAGAGCTTTTGCCACAAGGAATGCCAAGCCAGTGATGATCCTTTGTCACTTGTTCTAGCTAGGCTGGAATAATGTTGTATGGTAACAGCCCCTCTCAAGGCAGGCAAAATTGGAAATCTGGAGAATGTACAGTGGACCCCCGCATAGCGACCTTAATCCGTGCAAGAGGGCTGGCTGTTATGCGAAATGTTCGGTATGTGAATGAATTTTCCCCATAAGAAATAATGGAAATAAAATTAATCCGTGCAAGACACCCAAAAGTATGAAAAAAATTTTTTTTTACCACAAAAAAATGTTAATTTTAGTACACACAAACTGAAAAAGGCATGCACAATTACATGACACTTACTTTTATTGAAGATCTGGTGATGATTGATGGGATGGGAGGAGGGGAGAGAGAGTGTTAGTGTTTAGAAGGGGAATCCCCTTCCATTAAGACTTGAGGAGGCAAGTCCTTTTCTGGGGTTACTTCCCTTCTTCTTTTAATGCCACTAGGACCAGCTTCAGAGTCACTGGACTTCTTTCGCACAACATATCTGTCCATAGTGGCCTGTACCTCTCGTTCCTTTATGATTTGTCTAAAGTGCTTCACAACATTGTCATTGTAACAGTCACCAGCACGGCTTGCAATAGCTGTGTGAGGGTGATTTTCATCAAAAAAGGTTTGCACTTCAAGCCATTTTGCACACATTTCCTTAATCTTTGAAGTAGGCAATTCCTTCAATTTCTCTCTCCCCTCCTTTGAACCAGTTTCCGCAGGTCTGGCCTCTTGCTCTTGAAGTTGATCTATCAGCTCATCAGTGGTTAGTTCTTCATTGTCCTCCTCCACCAACTCTTCCACATCATCCCCACTAACCTCCAACCCCAAGGACTTCCCCAATGCCACAATTGATTCCTCAACTGGTATACTCCTCTCAGGGTTAGCCTCAAACCCTTCAAAATCCATTTTGTCTACACATTCTGGCCACAGTTTCTTCCAAGCAGAGTTCAAGGTTCTCTTAGTCACTCCCTCCCAAGCCTTACCTATAAGGTTTACACAATTGAGGATATTAAAGTGATCCTTCCAAAACTCTTTTAGAGTCAATCGAGTGTCTGTGGTCACTTCAAAGCACTTATGAAACAGAGCTTTTGTGTACAGTTTCTTGAAGTTGGAAATGACCTGCTGGTCCATGGGCTGCAGGAGAGGAGTGGTATTAGGAGGCAAAAACTTCACCTTAATGAAGCTCATGTCCCCATAAAGTCGCTCTGCCACGTCTGTAGGATGACCAGGGGCATTGTCTAACACCAGGAGGCACTTAAGTTCTAATTTCTTTTCAGTTAGGTAATCTTTGACATTGGGGGCAAATGCATGGTGTAACCAGTTATAGAAAAAGTCCCTAGTGACCCATGCCTTACTGTTTGATCTCCACAGCACACACAAATTATCCTTGAGGACATTCTTTTGCCTGAACGCTCTGGGAGTTTCAGAGTGATACACTAATAAAGGCTTAACTTTGCAATCACCACTAGCATTGGCACACATCAACAAAGTAAGCCTGTCTTTCATAGGCTTATGTCCTGGGAGTGCCTTTTCCTCCTGAGTAATGTAGGTCCTGCTTGGCATTTTCTTCCAGAACAGGCCTGTTTCATCACAATTAAACACTTGTTCAGGTTTCAGTCCTTCAGTTTCTATGTACTCCTTGAATTCCTGCACATATTTTTCAGCCGCTTTGTGGTCCGAACTGCAGCCTCACCATGCCTTATCACACTATGGATGCCACTACGCTTCTTAAATCTCTCAAACCAACCTTTGCTGGCCTTAAATTCACTCACATCATCACTAGTTGCAGGCATTTTTTTAATTAAATCCTCATGCAACTTCCTAGCCTTTTCACATATGATCGCTTGAGAGACGCTATCTCCTGCTAGCTGTTTTTCATTTATCCACACCAATAAGAGTCTCTCAACATCTTCCATCACTTGCGATCTTTGTTTCGAAAACACAGTTAAACCTTTGGCAAGAACAGCTTCCTTGATTGCCGTTTTCTTGGCCACAATAGAAGAGAGGGTTGTTTTGGGTTTCTTGTACAACCTGACCAGGTCGGTGATACGCACTCCACTTTCATACTTATCAATGATCTCTTTCTTCATTTCTATAGGAATTCTAACCCTTATTGCTGTGGGGTTTGGGAAAACTAGAAGCTTTTCTTGGGGCCCATGGTCACTTATTTTTCCAGAAACACCACCGAAAACACTGTAATAATACGAAATATTCCGATTGTATGCTTGAATGTTACCGCGGAGGCTGGCTGGTAAACAATGCCACCGGCGGAACATATGAGGCTGGCTCAGGCCGCACATTGGACCGTTCTCGGACGAAGGCCGCTGAGGGGGGTTTTTGGGCGCTATGCGGGGAAAAATTTTAGCGATCAAAGCGTCCGCTGTGCGGATTGTCCGTTATGCAATGCGTCCGTTATGCGGGGGTCCACTGTACAAAGGACCTTCACTGCATGTGCATGGTCAGTACAGCATCTCAGTTACTGGGAATATTTGAAGTCTCTTTACCTGCACTCCTGGGAGTGCAAGTGATAAAGGTACATCATAATTTACAGTGAAAAATCCTAGAGGGACTGGTCCCAAATCTGCGTGCACAGAAATCGCTCGCTATGAAAGCATAAGTCGGCATACAGTGAAAACATAGTCCCAGCAAAAAGCATGGGTTGCGTGAGTACACTGAGAGAAACACACAAAGTGTCAGGGGCCCAAGGATGTTCAGCAGCCTCCATCATACATAAGGGGATTACCAAGAGACCATATCTGTCTTCAAGAGGGAACTAGGCAGATAACTAAAATCAGTGCCTGAGTAACCAGGCTGTGGTTTGTACATGGATTGTGTGTGACCAGAAGTACACCCTGGTCAATCAGCCCTGATCCACTGTGAGGCCTGATCATAAACGGGGTTTTCAAGGGTTTTTTTTGACTTGGGGAAAGCTCCTTCCAGGTAAACTCTGGTTGTCTTTTCATTTCATTGTCATTATCATTTTCATCATTATCAGAAATTAATCATCTTCAGTCTCATCTCTATAAAGTACATTATACAATTGCTATAGGATTTTTTGATGTTATTGGTATAAATTTAGAAAGCCCTGGTTTTGCAGGCATGTCAGGCAGCCCGAAATGATTCTCAGCTACTGAAAGATTGAGTTGGTTTACAAGAATGCTATGGTTCACAATCTTTGACAGTAACACCTTTGTTTATGCTTTTTTTTTTTTTTTAAATTATGTAGTACTATAAGTTTCTAGTGGTCATTTATATACTGTATGTTAAAAATTGCAATACAAATCCATACTTCACTATTACTACACAGGGCATACAATAATTTGGAGGCCCATAAAATGCATAGCATCTCAGGCAAAACTTAGAAAAAAATTCTACTTAAGGCTTGTGTAGTTTTATTTTTATATATATACAGGTACCATCCGACTTACGACCGAGTTTGGTTCCGAGAAACTGGTCGTAAGTCAAAATGGATGCAAGTCGAACTTTACTACTGAATATCAACATCGCATTTTTGTAATGACTTTATTTTATGTTTTATTTTGGTATTTCATGTTTTACTTTATGCTTATGCTGTTAGTACTGTATTTATACTGTAAGGTTTAGGATAAGCACTGGGGTACAGCACAAACAGTTGTTTATTTCCCAGAAATTTGGTATATAGCTATGAGTTTGGTTGACTGGAACAATGGAATTGGCTGAAATTGGGCTCAGTTGGTGAAATCGTGATGCGTATATATCGCTGAGATCGCTAACTTCGCGGGAGTTACTTCCGTAAGTTTTTGATCAAATTTCGTACTTTTGGTATCATTAGCATCGGGAAAAAATTCTCTCTCATTTTTATAAAAATTTTTTTTTTTTTCCCCAAAAAAATTTTTCGACACAGAATGGCAGTTTCAGAAAAGGGCTTGTGACAGTCAAAGGTTACCCTTTCAGGGTTTTCGGCCGTACTAGTACGGCTTACGCCCCAGGGTTTTTGACGTACTAGTATGCCTAAATTCTAGTGCCCTCAAATCTAGTGAGAGAAAGCTGGTAGGCCTCATTTTGAAAGAATGGGTCTGTGGTCAGTGTGCACAGTATAAAAAAAAAAACCCGCGTAACGAGAGAAAAAAAAAAAGACCGTGTTTTTGGATAAACAGTGACTTTGCTCTGCATTTTTCGTATGGTATTTATGGTTGTATTCTAGTTTTCCTGGTCTATTTTATTAGAATGGAAGACTATTACAGAACTCGAGATGATTTTGACTGGTTTTACAATGAAAAGTACTTTGAAATTGAGCTCAAAGTAAACAGAATGTTTGATTTTTACCAAGTTCAAAAGTAAACAAATCATGCCAAGCGTCCAATACACATAACTGGCGAGTCTAATATTCTTTGCAAGTGCGCTGATATTATTTATACCATTTCTACACTAATGCAGTAATCTGTAACAGTAAATCTTCTATTTTTTTGTAAGAAAAAAAATTCAAAAAAG